>VDFB02330810.1:0-43939 GCA_007258455.2 Sequoia sempervirens
TGGAAAAAGGGGCTAATTGTTAGATGCATGTAGATTTGCAAAAGTGGAAATGGGGTTTTGAAGTTAGAATGATAAAGAAATAGATGAAAAGAAAGTTAAAATAGAAGAGGCAAAAGATATCGATAATAAATAATAGATAAAAGAGAAAAAGAAGACTCCAATGTGAAGAATCTCAAATAACAAAAGTTTCAGCCTATTCTTTTTAATAAACATTTGTGAGTGAATGAATAGAAAAAGAAAAATTATAAAAGAAAGTTTTACGCAAAATAAATTCATGTCTAAAAAGAATAAATATGATAGATAGATCATAAATGAACTACATATTGATGGCATCACTCAACAAAACTAACTTTACTAATCAAGAAATGCAAGTAATAGAATGCATAAATTTTAATACTATAAAACTTAACTTTCTGAAGGAAACTAATAGAATAAGAATAGGACAAGCAAAGGTAATTGTGTATCTTTTCCTAAGCATTAGGAAATGGATTGAAGCAAAAACAAGTGTACATGAGATTGGATCCTAAAACACACTAAAGAAACATTATACTGAGAATAAAAAAAAAAAAACTTGCAACAAAATATACGATCTCAATTATTACGTATCTTCTTATCATAAAACTCAAATCACTCTTATTAAGTCCACATTAAAGTATCCAAGAATCAAACAAATGCCTGCATATAAGCTACACCAACCAGATTTTGTTACAGACGACAAGAATGGAGAATTCAGTCTACTTTGAGCATTTATAATGGCACAGAAGAATAGTGCATGGTTATAATTGCTTCCAACATGCCTATATGCATAGGGTTACTGTTCCATTTCAGCTTGAATCCACTAACCTATGGCGGTGGTTCAGTTTCAAATGATTCAACAATGCATGTAGTTTTAGAAGGTTGCAAACAGTCCTGAAGTTACACAAAACACTAAGTTACACTTCCTGCAGGTTGGAACTCGTTAGGGATTGGAAAAGAAAAATAATGACATTAACATTAACACATCAATGGTGTAAATCTGCTCATGTTATGATTAAAAATCAACAAATACTAGTGTAAAGAAAATTCATTTACTGGATGATGAAAGCTAATGAATTGATTCCTAACAATAATAGGATGCAACTTACCTGCTAAATGGACTATTAACAAGGAAGCATAATGACCACATGGCTGTGACTTAAACAAAGTCTGCAGGTTACCCTGTGGCACCAACCTCTGCTAATGGATATCTCCATGCACCAATATCAAGGTAATCAAATTCATGCTTTTTTATCTAAGTAGCCAGTTTGTGCCCTGCAAGCATCTGGTCCAGTTTAGATTCTAGCTAAGTTTGGGCAGGGGTTCTGCCAGGGTATGCCTTTTCACTGTGGGTTCACCCTAGACAAAGCCAGGATGAATTTTGACGAATTTCACAGAACCAACATTCACTCCGTGGAAATTGACAAGTTTTTAAATATTTTCTTTCGGTTTTTTTTAAATCATTTTTTAACTTTGATTTTGACTATTATTGACAAAGACAGGATCGCTACCCCTAAAAGTCACTTGTAAAGCCAGAGGATACTAACTTGGATATAGATGTGGGACATAGCACCAAAGCATACTGAGTTGGCAGCTTCTACTTCCCAACATGCAGCATTTGTGAAGGAGACAAACCCATATGACACTGATTGTTTTGACATTATTATTTTAACACTGAACAATAAATATTTTCACGACATTCTTGAGTTAATTGACATTGAAGCAGTATTTTAATTTTTATGGTGGCTATGTTTATTATATAATGTTATGTAGACTCAATTCCTGCTTTTAGGATATATATATATATATATATATATATATATATATATATATATATATATATATTTGTATTATGTGGAGCTATGGATTGATGAATTGAGCAGCAGGGGCTCTCTCTGTCCCCACCCACTCTAAGAAATTTGTAAAACATTATCAAGAGGATGGATAAGAGAATTGACACTTCTACATAACACAATATCTCTCAGAAAGGGGAAGCCCCTACTGTACTTTAAAAACCATAGGCTGCCCAGGATCATATCTAGGGCTCAAAGTACCACGGGAAAGTTCCGTTGTTTACTGGGAATGTGACTAGTACTGAGACCATCAAATGACGGATAGAGAATGATTTGAATCTAAGCAAGGGCACTGCAATTATCATGCCTCCAAGCAGAGAGTGATTGGAAATTAATTTTTGCCATTAATCTAGAATCCCAGGAAGCAAGTCTTTCCGTTTCAGTCAAATTTGATGGCTCTTGCTGGACTATTCATGAAGTGTGGAATGTCAATTTTAATCCACTAAATGAGGCGTGATCTATGAAAAATCTTCCCTGAACACAGGAAATTTTGAAATTCAATAGTGTACATCAAATATATTTCTACCACGGCAAAGTGGACCAACCTTTGAAGCATAACAAATTTGAGAAAAGAATAGATCAGGAGATCCAACAGAGGTTGGAGAACAAGGAACACTCTCCAACTCAAAAGAACCATCTCAATCTGATATAACGGGAGAGATAGGAAAGACACAGACAGCCCAGACACAGATTAAATTTCACAATCATCAAGGATCAAGACTCAGAATCACAACTAAAATGAAGAGAATAAATCCAATGCCAATATCACAAGAAGTTCATGGTCAAGATCTGGTTGACTTTTAATGCAACTCCAAATTCTTCAAAAGATGAAGAGCACAGTAATGACAAATTTATTATGCAATTATGCCTTGCAGCTTGTTGTAAGTAAATTCAATGCAGATACCATTGTAATATTAGTAAGAATTCATACCCGTGTCGTAGTCCGAAGTCAAACAGTTAAGTCACTGGAAGACACAAATAATGGTTGCAGGTTCAAAACCTCAGCAAATACCACTAGTGTGAGGAAGCCGCCTGCCCAAGGGCTTTGAGGGGGGTGTCCATTAAGGTGTAAGAACCCTAGGAGTTTCCTACTTACCCTGGTTATCAAAGTAAAAATTAAAGAAACTGGTAAGAATTCATACATAAAGCATCTTTTGTTTAATAATCCACTCTACCAAACAATCAAAATCCCTTGTTCCACAAGAACGTGTCCCTCCTTGATAATCCCCACATTTATGGGACAGGGATGCTTTTGGGACACAAGGATTTGGAAGAAACATCCCCTCACCATCCCACCACCTCCGCCACCATCTCGGTATCATGGCTGGAATGTCCCCTAGTTTGGGGGCAGTTGGGGGACTTTGGAATGTCCCCAAGACATCTAAGGGACTCCCAAGAGTCTTTTGACCATCCCTATGACTTCTAGGCATCCCCCATGGCAAAAAAATGAATGTCATTTTTTTTTTAAATCAAAGTGTTTCTGATCTATGTGCCACAAACCCTAACCCTAATGATCTATGGGCCCCACCCAAACCCTGAGCACTCACAAAAAAACTTATAAATAGGCATCTAAACCTCATGCCAAATCACTCCCAAGTTTCAAAAATAGTAAGAACTTGGGGACAACAGGGGGACTTTGGGATGTCCCCAAGACATGTAAGGGGCTCCCAAGAGTCCCTTGACCATCCCTAGGACTTCTCAGCATCCCCCACGGAAAAAAATGAAAAAGTCAATTTAAAAAAAATCAAAGTGTTTCCAATCTTGTAATGTCCTCTTTTGGCGCTTAGACAATTCGTGCACATTTAGCCGATGTCCAAGTCTTTCGGAGGCTAATTGGTTAGTTAGGGAGAACTCCAACATTCTTGGAGAAACATTTGATCAGTCTTGAAAAGCAATTGTTCTTGGGTTTGAGTTCAGTTGGTTAGTTGGAGCCCTTTGATGCTTTCAAAATTGATTTCCGACTTTTTGGGTGCTCTCCAAACTTCTCGGACGAGTAGGCTATTTTTAGAAAGTCACCTGATTGCCTCCAATCATCATCCCTAGTCTTCAATATCACTTTGGTATGATCAAAATTGCAAAATTATATCATTTGGATGCTTTCTACAACTTGAATATATTATTGAGTTATTTAATTATATTCCACTCAACTTGTCCAATGTTGGAAATATTAAAAGGGACAACTAAGTGTAATAGTTCATTTTAAAGGTGTTGAAAAGTTATTTCTGATGGACGCCTTGGAAAAGACTTTATTCATGAGAAAACATTATTATTCCTCAAAAAGGTGAAAAGTGCTCCATAAAGTTAATTATTTATTTTATAAAAAAGAGTTTTGGAGCAAATAGAGAAAAAAAAGTGATATTTTATTGCTTCAGAAAATTATAAAAGATGGTTGAGGGCTCATTGTTGGGGTTATTGATTGATATCATGTTGTTAGATTGAACTTGTGAGTTCTTCCTAAGTTGCCAGTTCCGATACTGGTTCGGGTTCGGGTTCAGGGGTTTGGTTCGCCAGTCTGGCTAAATTTTTTGGGGGGTGGGTTTGGTTCGTTTTGGGTTCGTTAGTACAAAAAACATATATATATATATGAAGCCTAAAAGCATGAATTAGGATTAGAATATCACATAACATCATATAAACAACAAAACCACCATAAACTTGAATATCATTTAAAACATGCATGATAAATATTCATCGTTCAAACTTCAAGTTCAATATTACAACACTTTTAGTTTTAAAGTTTTAATCATCAAATGGATTCTCTAAATCATCCATATCAATGTCAACATTGACATTAGATGAAGTCGGAAGACTAGATAAATCACAAGTAGTACCAATGGCACTGTCACTAGCACTAGTAGTGTGCCCATGCTGTTGTTGGATATCGGACTCCTCATATGCAATATGGTGGGAAGTGGAAGCATCCAAGTCAATATCCTTTGGCTCTATATCCCACAACTTTGTCTCCCCTTGTAGTCACGTTGTTTGTGTGAAAGAAGACGCAAGTTGGAATGCACATATACTAAGTCCTCCACTCTTTTTGAGAGCAATTTATTGCGCTTTACTGAGTGGATGAAAGAATATGTGCTCCAATTCCTTTCAGATGCAGATGAACTAGCAACCTATGAAGACAAGGTAAACAATTAAAAAATAATAAATTATAAATGAAATTATGAAACTTTTAAAACTAAAATATGAAATTTTATTAAACTTACTTGTGATAAAACTTTGATTGCAAGGGGCTGCAAATGTTGGAAGTATTGTCCATGGAAGTACCACCAACTATGAGCATCCTTTAAGAACCTATCACAAAGAGCATCAACATCTAGACCATTTGAGTGCACAAAATCAGTGAACTCATTCGTGACTACACTTCGCAAATCTTGATTAGGGAAGAGTCTCACAAATGCAGCCTTATACCCTTTAGCCACTTCTAAATCTCTATATGGAGGAAGCCTTCCTGGCACTAAAAGAATCTGACTACTGTAGTATTTTGGTGTCAATGCAAAGGCAAGAAGGTGTAATGGAGTTGTCATTTTGTTCCATCTTTCCTCAACAATTGTTTGCACTTGTTTGAAGAAAGTCTCTTCAGGGTCTTGCTCTCTCGCATTTATGGTGCACTTGATCTTCTCAAGCATTGAGTCTATACCATCATATATCTCTCCAATGCATGGCTTGTCCATGTCAATATAGAGAATCATACTCAAAATGGGCTCGGTGAAGCTAAGGAGATACTCCACACGATCCCACCATGAGTCATCTAATATCATGCTCTTAATTTTTGTTGCTTTTTCAGTGCTGCTTTGCCTCCATATAGACCAATTGTTGCTAATCACCATGCTAGAAAGTGCCTCTCTAACTTTCACAAGTCGTCTCAAGACAATTGTGTTAGAGGCAAAGCGGGTCTCTGCAACCTATTGCAAATTAAAAATAATAATTAAAATTTAAAAATAAACTTTAAAGAAGAATTTAAATTAGAATGCACAATCAAATTATGAAAATAAAAAAATGTAATTATTACTTCACTTACCTTCAATAGCTCCAATTTTGAAAATGATCTAAAGATCCTTTGAGACAAGTGGTGGTTGGTGATGAACATCTGAATGTCCTCAGCCTCAGCATACAATTCTTTGATCCATGCAATTTTATTCCCAATCTTTTGCGGCATAAGATTGAGTGAATGGACCGCACAAGGTGTCCAAAAGATATGTGAATATCTTTCCTCAACCAACAACCCTGCAGCTCTACAATTCTTGGCGTTGTCTGTTACAACTTGAACGACATTGCGGGGTCCCACTTGCTCAATGGCTGCAATGAGAATATTAGCAATAAATTGTCCATCTTTTACTTGCCCCTCACAATCCACGGCTTTCAAATACATTGCTCCTTTAGGGGACACCGCTATGACATTGATCAAAGGCCGATTTCTTGAGTCCTTCCAACCATCCAAAACAATGGACGGACCTATCTCAACCCATGAATCTCTTATAGGCTTCAATGAATCTTCAACCAACGAAACCTCCTTTTCCAATAAAGTGCCACGCACTTTCTCATAACCCGGGCCCTTGTACCCTTTTAGAGCTTCATTAACCGTTCTCAACATCTCTTTCCAATATGGAGAACGAACAACATTAAAAGCTAATCCATTGGCATATATGCATCTTGCTACACATTGGTCGGCAATGGCTCTACTCTCATTTTGAAATGCAAGTTCCAAAGGCCCCTTTGTTCTCTTGTTTGCAATAGGTTGTGCACTTTGAGCTTGAGAATCTGGAGTGGCCATAAATGGGTGGTCTTCTACCACAATATTGGGATTAGATGGGGGCTGCATTCCCTTTGATTTTTTTTTAATAAAGGGTGATTTCCTTTTTGGGCTTCCCCTTGATCCGTTGCATCTTGCTCCATAATGTATTTTGCAACTGTCTAAGGTGGAATAGGTGTATTGTCTTTTCCAGGGCAAGGCTTGATGCCTTTTCCAGTTATGCCACACAAATGTGCTTTCACCCTATGGTATGAACTAGAATATTGAACTTCACATCCATTGCATTTCCAAATGTAACCGGCACCACCTAAAATCGGTCTTATCATTTTAACATACTTCCATAGAGGAGAATTTGGATTTGTTTTGAACTTTGGTTTAGTTACGAAGCCGGAGGTAGAATCCATTGATATTGTGATTCCTATGGCAATTTGTTTTGCAAACAACACATTCAAAATTTCAAATTTAAAAAAAAAAACAGAAACAAAAACTTGAAAACAAAATATTGATTTATAAAACCTAGCTCTTTTGAATCTTGCATACATTCATAGAAGAATGGAAAAACATAGATAAATCATAAAATGAAACAAAAAGATTTGTAAAACAAAAAAATGGTTGAAAAAACTCAAAAAAAAATGAGAAAAACTTACCTCTTTGCAAAAACATCCTTCAACAATCTTTGTGGCAGCCAATGAACACTTGCAAATCTGAAGGAATGACAATGCAATCGTTTGTAGAAACTTCAATGATCAATCTTCAACTCCTTTTGTCAATCTAACAAGCCAAAATGAAAACTCAGCCTCTTGGAATGAAAACGCTTGATTGCAAAACAAATGAATAAGAATGAGGTAGTTTGGGTGTTTAAAGTGTTTTAGAGGTCACTTTTAGGGTTTCCTTGGGCGTGGGTCAAATTCAAACTGCATAAAACATTAAAAAAATGCAAAAAAAACCACTTATTGGTCGCCTTATCACGCGGGTTCGCCTTGGGTTTGCCTAGGTTCGCTCTAGGTTCTTCTTGGGTAAATCTGTAGGAATGGCAATGCAATCATTTGTAGAAGCTTCAATGATCAATCTTCAACTCCTTTTGCCAATCTAACAAGCAAAAATGAAAACTCAGCCTCTTGGAATGAAAATGCTTGTTTGCAAAACAAATGAATAAGAATGAGGTAGTTTAGGTGTTTAAAGTGTTTTAGAGGTCACTTTTTGGGTTTCCTTGGGTGTGGGTCAAAGTCAACCTACATAAAACATTAAAAAAATGCAAAAAAAAACACTTTTTGGTCGCCTTATCACGCGGGTTCGCTTTGGGTTCTTCCCGGGTTCACCCAGGTTCTGTGTGGGTGAACCGAACCAAGAAATCACGAACCCTAGCCGAACTCGCAGAGGAACCGAACCAAGATCCGAACCCGACACAAACCAAGACCAGAACCCAGCATTTTTCAGGCGAACCCAATAACATAGAGTTCTTCCAATCTTTTGAGGACAAAAACCCTCGTAAGATTTCTAGTTTCGGATTTGAAACATAATCCCTAGCTAGACTCGCGTGATTTCATTTCAGAGATTACCATTCTGCTTCAATTTCAGAGTACCAGTTTTGAGTTGCAGATTACAGAATCATTTGTGGAGATTTGCAGTGTTTTATTGAGAATCTTTGAAGACAATTTTGGGAGTTTCATAGCTGGGCCATACCATTCCAGCAAATTGCCTCATTGTGGGTAATATGCTGAGGGTTTCATTTCCTTTGTTTGCTGTTAAGACTTCATTATTCTTGTTTTGCAGACCATACAAATTCACAAAGAGTTGATGCTGTTATTGGAGGCCATACCAATTCCTACACTTGGCCGTACAACAACTGAAGCTTGGCGTGTGAATCCTTGGGCTAGGCACTTCATTCAAAGGTGATTTCTGAGGTTGTTTTGGGTAGCCTATTTCATTGGATCACTCCTCTATCATTTGGGAGTTGGAGACTGGGCCATTGGTGACATGATGAGCTGTGTATTAGTGACCAGAGGCGCTGTACAATTCTGGTCCAAGTTATATCAAACCATGGATTGATAGCATTTTAGCTGCTGGGGTCTTGTTCTCATCTTTTTTGGACATTGGATAATTCTATCACAATTGGTAAACAGTTTGAAGGGTGTATAGCAATGGGTGGGTGAGTTTGGAGAGCTGTTACAGACATAACAGTCCCTTTACAGCCCTGTTACCAGCAGAAATCAAGCGTTGCAGAACTGCAACAGCTCCTATTTTTCTTGTCTAAGGTATCTTCTGTGTTGGGCATTTGATTATGTTGATTATCAATGTGGTTTGGATTCATTTTGGGTGATACATCTATCCTAGTTCATATCATCATTTGTATCAGCAATGTTCTTCCTTTATCAACAGTTAATTAGTGATGATATTGTTTATGGACTAACATTGTAAGCTTCAGAAGGTCATACCGCCGAAGAGCTTCCATTTCCTAAGCTTTATTATTGTAACATTGGATGGTAATACCACTAGTGAGCTTCTATTGTTATTTGTTGATACTTACACCTCTGAATAAGTGGTTAATTGTAATCGCTCACCACCGGAAAGTGGAAGAAGCATGTTTAAATATTTTCAAATATTGTATAAGCTTTCCCATTGAAAAGTGGATGTGCCATTGTGATTCTCGCTAAATAAGTGAATGATTTCTTTCTTGTATTGCTTTTGCATCCCATTGAATAAGTGGTTTGGGTGGCTTGCCGCTTGATGCTTCCTTTCAGCAGTTGTGTTTCAATTCAATTGTAATCCTGATGCCGTATGCTCACCTTGCCCATTTCAAGATCTAGGTGATCAGAAAGTGGAAACGAGGTTGTTATGCTTTCATTTTACTAGTTGAAGCTAACATATTTTCAAAAAAAATCAAGGGTGGTTATTACAGATCTGTGTGCCATAAACCCTAACCTTGATGGTCTATGGGCCCCACCCAAACCCTAAGCACTCACAAAAAAACTTACAAATAGGCATTTAGACCTCATGCCAAATCACTCCCAAGTTTCAAAAATAGTAAGGCCTTGGGGACAATTGGGGGACTTTGGGATGTCCCCAATACATCTAAGGGACTCCCAAGAGTCTTTTGACCATCCCTACGACTTCTAAGCATGCATCCCCCACAGCCAAAAACTAAGAAAGTCAATTATTACAAAAAATCAAACAGTATTTCTGATCTGTGTGCCACAAACCCTAACCCTAATGGTCTATGGGCCCCACCCAAACCCTAAGCACTCACCAAAAAACCTATAAATAGGCATCTAAACCTCATGCCAAATCACTCCCAAGTTTCAAAAATAGTAAGGACTTGGTATTGTAGAAAACAAATTGATAAAATTGTGAAAATGGCACTGCCCCTCAACCTTGCTGGGGGCTCTCCCCCAAAACCTCCACCCACCATTATCCCATTGTCGTTCCCAAATCGAGGCCCTTGGTCCCCCCATCTTGCGACCCTGTGGAACATAGCAAAATTCAAACAAATGTGGAATAGGAAATTGCACAAGTACCATATTTCTGCTAATAAATGGAACATGCAAAGAGGTTCATGCTTGAAAAGGTACTTAAAGAATTGAATCCTATTCGTGGAGATGAATTCATGGTGGGAATGAAAATGCAATATTAACCAGTACAAAAGCAATTGGACTATTCCCAACATACACATATATTTAGGAATTACTTACATCTTAATTATTAGCTATTATCATTAAAGCCAATTCCCACATAAGTGCATTTATAAAACATGGACCCCTCATTTGTACTCGGATTGTAAGCATATTAATCATAGATCAAAAACTTGGACAAGTAACAGTGTTCCACGGGGAGACGTCCCCCCCAAATTTCAGCCGTCCCCTCAACCCGGACGTTTCGGAGACTTGGGGACGGCTGAGAGATGTCCCCCCGCCGTCCCCCAACTGTCGTTGGGACGTGAGAAACTTCAGGGAGACGTCGGGGACAGCTAGACGTCTCAAGAACTCCCAGCCGTTCTCACACTGAAACGTCTAAAAAAACAAAAAAATTTAAATTTCTTTTAATTTACTTGATATTTGTGCCTAGGGCCGAACCCTAAAGGCTTGTGGGACCCATCTAAAAGCCTCTAAACTAAATAAAACACTCTAATTGTTCATTTTTTTGCTCGCATATGCATTTGATGTTTTGCAACAGCTAGGTGAAGAAGAGGTAAACCAGTGAGAAGAGTGAGTGAAAGAATGAGTTTGAGGTGTTACAAGTGCAAGAGGGGTGAGAAGGAGAAAGAAGACGAAGAGGAGGAGCATTCTACACCAATTTTGAAGGATTTTTCAAGCACAAGGTAGATATTTATGACTTTTTTTAAGTTTTTTCAATTTTTTGTTTTGTTTTTTTTCCAAGTTTTTAGATTCATTTTAAAAATGTAGTTTGATTTTGAATCTTACAATGGGCATTGAAATGAAAACATGAATATGCATTTGCAACCATGTCTATGAAATTATGATTAAAAAATTAATCATAATTTCATATACATGGCTGCAAATGCATATTCATATTTTCATTTCGAGGCTCATTGTTTTTTTTTCATCTTTCCATCAAGATTCATGATGAAATTTTAAAATTTTGTTAAACTAGGCTGAAACTAGGCACTTATAGAATTTATTTGTTTATTGTAGTGTCACAATGAGCTCTCATGACATGAGTGAGGATGAGGTTCATTCACATAGTGATACTGATCCTGAATATGCACCTTAGGCCGAGGGGGGTGACCATGGGGCTGAGCATGAAGCCCAAACTAGTTCCATGGAAAGTGAAGCAAGTACTTTAGAGTGCCCTTCTGCAGTACTGGCAAAGTATGCTAAGGGTCCTTTTGATCCCAAATCCCCTTTCAAACAATTTGCAACAAAAGAACTAAGCAGGCAAGGGGCAACATCTAGTGGCACAAGGAGGTGAGTGCAACTTTTGTGGTGAGGGGTGGTCTGGGAGCATCACTAGAGTTAATGCACACCTTCTTTTCATTAGAGGAAAAGGTGTGTGTTGTGACCTTTTCACACATCGCCCCATCGCTGATGGGGACCCCCAGTTGCCTGTTAGTTTTTAGGGTTTTGTCTCCTTGCAACGGTTACGAGAGATCACTTTGCTTAGAGTTTCCAGTCAGTTCACCAAGAGTTATCCAAGCCAAGTCAGGAATTCATGTTTGAATCAGCGTGTAGACGTCATGGAAGCGCTCAGAAGGCCCAAGAGACGAAGATCGACTGTGAATTGGGCCAATTCTGACACTTCCTATTTTTTAGGAAAAGTTGCTTTTTCGATTTTTCATTTTTAGCATTTTTGGACCAAACAGGGTTCCCTATTTTTTAGGGTTGCTTTTTCTATTTTTAGAAAGTTTCTATTTTTGGAAAGTTTCTATTTTTAGAAGGGTCCCGAGTTCTGAAAACGCACTCAGAAGTTCGAAAAACTCACCAGAACTCTCAGAAAATCAAAAAGTAAAAATTTGAAAAATTTGAAAAATTTGCAAAAAAAAGTTCAAAAAAACATGAAAATCAGACCAAAAACGTTCAAAAATCTGGAAAAACCAGTCAAAACCAGTCAAGATCAATCAGATCTGAAGATGAAATCATGAAAATCAGTTCTAAAATGGTGAAGTTTGTGAGAAATCTGTGCAAGTCTGGAAAATTCGCCATGAAGGAAGATGTATGAAGGTCTGGAAGGTCATGGAACTCGCCCAGCAGCTTCGAAGGATGTCCAAAGAAGTCTTGAAGTTCGCCCAGCTTTCTTGAAGGCACATCCTAGGACTCTTCAAAGTCCGCCATGCATATGCCCATCAGCTTCAAAGTCCGCCATGCACCTTGGGACAATATCCTTGCATCTCATGAAGTCCGCCATGCATATTGGAGGCATATCCTTGGACCTTCTAAAGTCCGCCCAAGGCCATCCTTGATTCCTTTGAAGTCCGCCATCTCATGAAGGATATCCTAAGACTGCCCAAAGTCCGCCTTTGATGTCCTTGCATGCTCATGCTCTAAAGTCCGCCATCTGCCAAGGGGGATATCCTATAAGCCTTCAAAGTCCGCCCAGCACATAAAATGCACATCCAAAAGGGTCTTAAAGTCCACCATTTCACTTGAAGACTCGTCCAAAATACTAAGGAAGTCCGCCCTTAAAAGGTGGGACTTGGCTAAAGGCTATTGAAAGTCCGCCTAGGCATGAAAGTAAGGAAAATCAACATATTTGCTAAGTGTTGGCGCCCAGCTAGGGAGAATTTTGAAATCTGGTTAAGTATGAGGGCCTAAAAGGGTAGAAAATCCTTTCCAAAGGGATAAAAGGATGACAAATGCTAAAATGTTAAGGGAATTCGCCCTAGAAAAAAGGGGACGTCCAAGATGCTCATCCCAAAGACTTAAGAGAAGTCCACCATGCACTTGGAAGAAGTTGGTAAAATAGCAAAGACATCCATGACGTTCGTCCAAGATGTCAAGGAAGTCCGCCCAAGATGATAAGATGGTAAGATTTTTGGCTAAGTGTCAAGGCCAAATCCAAAGAAAAGTTCGAGAATTCGCCTAAGTATAGAGGCTAATGGATAAGAAATGAAGATTTTGGCTAGACATCCGGACATTTTTGAGAGGACAAATGCCAAGATTGAAAGGACAAATGCTAAAGAGGATTGGGATATGGCGAAGAATGGAACGGAATATGCCTAACACGATGAGGGAAAAAGAGGCAAAATTTGCCTAAGTATGGAAAAGGCGAAGAAATTGTCAACTTTGGCTAAAGAAAAATGCACGAGGTAAAGGGAAAGGAAGGATCGTCCTTGACCAAAAGGATGAAGAATATGTCAGACGTCAGGAAAATTCAACCGGCAAAGACATTCGGACAAGGATATTGCCTAGAAAAATTCGACCGAGCAAGGAAATATTTGACTTTGGCAGAGCAAAAGAAGCTTAAAATCTCGCTTCGGCAAAGAAAAATGAGGATCTGGCAATGAAATCTTTGACGGAATGGCTTGAATTTTGGTTTGGCTAGACGAAATGAAGGACGAAATCGGAAAATACACTCTCAGCCAAGAAAAACGGAAGAACAATCGAGATAGCCATGGGTCCAAGACGAACGGGTTGGAATTAATTAAAATATTTTAATATTTTAATAATTAATTCTCAACTATTTGGAATTTAAAAATACCTTGGACGGAATCAAATTTGCCAGACACGAATCAGAAGAAAATGAAGTATGCCAGGCAAAGATGAAATCCAGCGAGAAAAATTAAATTCATCACGAATTTAATTAAAAAATTTAACGTTTATTTAAAAATTCGAAAAATCAAAGATAAGCATTAAATGAAAAATCGAATTTTTGAAGATCAAGGAGATTTGTCCGGATAAGTTCGAGACTGAGCCTTGTCGGAAAATAAAAGGAAAGTTGCCTGTTTGGAAAATGAAAACAAATCGAGGATCAAGAAGAAAGATGGCAGTTGCTAAATCGAATTCAATCCTTCAGCATTATAATGAGTTTCAGCAACTCATTTTTTCACACACAGCTGAAGAGAAATTTAATCTTTCTCGAAATCGTCAGGCAATCAATTCATCAATCGGCAAAGTCGAATTGTCCAGAAGGATAAGCAGTGTTATGCTGAAGAACTTTTCGCGGAAAAGGAAAAGAGTTTTTCAAAGCTGAATTCTTCTTGAAGAGGGGCGCACTTTTCAAAAAAATCAGATTTTTAAATCTGATTTGCATTTAACGATCCTTCTCTGAGGTTTGGTGATTGATCAATTAAATTTGCTATCTTTTTATGCCCTGTCATCTTGACGAAGTTCTGGCAAGAATTTTCAACTCCATCGAAGTCACTTTCAGCTTGCTTTTTCGCAATATTTTAATTATTTGAACAGCTGAAAGTTATTTTTCGAATCCAAGGCACGAGGTTTAAATTATTTTAAAGGTCTTTATATTAATGTTAATTTTATGACTGCAGGTTGACGGACACGGCGGACAGATCATCAAGGAAGCTGAAAATGAAGTTCGCCAACAAGGGTGCCCAGAAGGAGACCAAGGTCATCTCAAAGTGGAAGAATGTCATGGACACTGACCTCGGACATGTGGACTTTGACGAATTCAAGAAAAGAGTATACGGACAAAATGGACTTCCCTCACCAATCGCCAGACGGATAGTCAGAAACGGGATCTTCCAAGCAGCTGGATTCCCACCGGCCATGGATTGTGCTGAGTTAATGGTGGAATGTGCTCGCCATTATGATGCCCAAAAGAGACAGATCATCGCCCCTGACGGACGAGTCTTGGCACATTTGAACGAAGTTGTAATCCAAGAAACCTTTGGCATCCCTGAGCATTCAAGAACGGTCTATAAGACCAAAGAAGAAACCAAAATGCTATATGACAGCAAGTCAGATTTGTGCGCCACCACAGTCAACAAGGTGTGGATGGACAAGCCAAAACCATCAATCAAGAAGATGCCCAAGAGACCTCGCCGCACGGATTTCAAGGAAGATTTTGGAGATATCGTGCTGATGCTGAACAGGATCGCAGGCAATCCGCAGGGCGCCTTCTTTGAGAGCTGGATGTACTACTTCATCGACGAAGTCACCTCTGGAGTCAAGATGTTCAACTGGTCACGGATGATAAGTGACAACCTTCACGAGCAACTGATCAACCTTGAAGAGACTAAGTCTTTTCACATGAGTTCATATGTGATATACCTATTGGCCAGATCATACAGATATCCAGGATTGGTCTGCAAAGGCAGAATTGGCAATGGAGAGAACGAGCTCAGGCCTTACGACTGCTATCCTCAGCTCCAATTGAAAGAAAAGACTCACTTCAGGAGGGTGCATGATGCATTCCTAATGCATATCACCAGAAAGCTCCAAGGAGGAATACATCAAAGGTTGAGCCATGAAGCAAAAAGCCTTATCAGCAAATACGGGTCTTGGTTCATCCAATTCCCGAAATTCACATATATCAGGATCCAGGGATTTACTGGAAATCCCTATAAATTGCCTATCTATCCGACTAATCGGATGGTATTGCTCGAGGTTTTGAGACAATTAGAAGAGTACCAGAATATTCAGAGGCCGACCAAGAAAGCGTCCGTCACATTCCCTTTCTTCATCGGGAACATGCTAGAGTACTGCCCATCCGCCCAAGCAGCTGAGAGTGCACGGTTGGAGATCCAATGGTACCCTTTCATGGCATACAAGTCCAGGGTCAATTATGACCCACATCATAACATCCGGACAGTGGAAGGAAGAAGATATAAGCACAGAACGGAACTGGAGGATTATTGGGCAAATGCTGCCGATGAATACGAGATCAGACGGAAGATGTGGTCCAGGATGTCCGTGGATTTCATGAGAACAATCGAGTTCTGTCGAGTGCCTGACCAGCTACAAGACGATGGAAACCATGTCCAGCCTCGCTTTGAGGAAAGCCGACCTCTCCCTCCAGTGAAGTGGTCAGAGCCAGAGCACGCAGACCTAGCCACCCTAATGAGGCCAGTGACGAAATATTCTCAGTGGTGGGTTGATGATCATGTTCAGGAATTGAGACAAAAAGGAATCACGCTCACATATGATCTGTTGAGCGAATCAGAGTCATATTCCTCTAATGCTGGGGCATCCCATCAAGACATGGCCGGTATCGGAGAGAAAAGAAAAGAAATAGTGCCAAGTGCAGAACCTGTTTCCAAGAAGCATAAAGGAGGACCTTCTCGGTCAGCGGCGTCCAGGAATGTTGACCATTTGGTGGCTAATATAGACGACTCCTTGGTTGAGATGCTCGAACCTCTTGCAGCTCAGGAAGTGAACAATGAACCTATCCAATTAGATGATGAAGAGCCTGCATCACCAACAGGCACAGAGATTTTAGGTTCAGACAATGACATAGAAGCCCGGGACAATGACTTAGAGGAAGGAATGATTTCTGCCCTCAGAGGGATAGTCGATGTTCCGAATGAGGAGGAAGTTCAAGTAGAGGATGGCATCGAACAGTCGACCATTCCAGACTGGCTGTTGGAAAGAATGAAAATCCAGGTGCCTGCTGAGGCTCAACAGGAAGAAGAGGACGATACTGCCGATTTCTTGGCAAGATTAGAACAAGTTGCTACCAAGAAGCCCGCCAAGAAGTTTTCCACCATCCAGAGGAACGAGACAGGTAACCGTTCCGTGCACATTGCAGTACCTACAGTGGACAAGCCACAGGACGAAATCACTCCGCAGGAGTATGCTATCACCACTGTTGACCTTGGTCCGACCTCGAAAGGTCAGGAAGTAGAAGAGTTAGATAATTCCGTCTCGACCATCAAAGCGAGACTGGAAAAAGAAGTGGCCAAGAAGAAGAGTACAAGAAGGAGGTCGAACGTCTCAAAGAATATATTCATCATTTGACCCAGCCACTTGATCAGGGCAATGCAACTGTTCCTCCTCTCCTCAATTCATCACAGGAGATGACTCAGGAAGTTGAGCATGGAATGGTGACGGCCAGGGAAGCACAAGACTGGATGGCAAGTGAAGGCACGGAAGCGGCCTTGTTCATGGAGAGGTTGGCGCTTGCTTATGGACGAACCTCTTCGTTTCTTTCTAGGTTGATGGATATGGCAGAGACATGGGATGGTATCCCGGATATGCAAGAAAGGCTTATTCCGAGCCTTAGAATTTTGAAGAGCACTCCAAGGGAGGAGTTAGTTGATAAAAGGGTGATCGCTGCAGGGGCAGCATATGATTTTCATCACTGGTTTTGGGCAGTGACAATAAGAGAAGAAGTATTGGAGAAGGCGAGAATCGATGGGCTTGGAATTGAAGAACAGGTCAGGAAAATCCAGGAGAAGATGTGCATGATAACTACAGATGTGTTCGACCGTGAAGTCATCCGGGAGAACGACATGCAGTTAGAGAGACTGAAGCAAAAAGTTCAAGAAACTTTCTTCTTGACCACTGGACCGTTTTCGAAGCAGGACTTCACGAGAGTGGCAAGACTCTCATCCATTCGAAAGGAATTTGAGAAGCGGGAGGCAGATTGGGAAAGTACCTTTGCCAGATGCGCCGAGAAGTTGGACGGACTAGAATTCCGGATCAGCATGTTACCTCCTGTCACGATGGACGAAGTCATTGCCGTAGTGTCCAGATTCGCCAAGCACAATGCCACTCAAATGGATAAGGACGCCTCTCCTTGATTATAGCTGGAACTGCCACTTTTCTGATAGTTTTCTGATGGTTAACTCTTGTTGTTTTGGGAAACCCTAATTAGGGTTTGGTTGTAACAATCTGGGCCGTTAATCTTGTTTAAATCTCGGCCGTCTATTTCATTTTTGGAGCTCTATATAAACTAGTGCTCTCTCATTTTCATTTTGTGTGGAGACTTGTTATGTATATTGTCGCATTGAGACTATTTTGAATGATAAAAGCTCTTGAGCATGATTTGCCTTGAATCACTTCTTATTGTTGAATAGTAAGCGAGGTTACATATTATCTTCCGCCATAGATTAGAATTAAAGTTAGATTAAATAGAATTTGCTTTGAAAAGTTGTTAAATTGAATGAAAGATTGATCGTATCGACTCATTGGTGAAGTGTAGCTCATACTTTCTTCGGATGAATGATTTTCATCCGATGCGTAAAGTTAGCCTGAGCTCCTAAGTGTGGAAGCCTAACTTCAACCTTATCCGAGGTTTGAATATCATTCTCACAACCCCTTTGAAGATTGCACCCATTTTTGCGTATGTTGTCCAACAGGAGGCGAAACAAAATGTGGTTTATTTCGCTTCACCAAGTCCTTACTGTCTCTTGATTTCTTAGGCTTAGATTAGACTCTCTAAACCCTATTCTTTTTGCCATTTTTTTGAGATCCATTGAAAGTCCCAACTAAGAGCCCTCAATGATACATCTCCTAAGTCCTGAACTTGCAAAGATATTCTTACGTAAGTCCCCTTGTTCATTACCAGCAAATCACAACGACCACTGAACTTATCCACACGTCGAGACCCGACTAAAGAAACCTTGGAATCGCCATATGATCTTCTTTGCAATCTTAGCATACGCGGTGGTTTTTCAAGAGAGGATAAAGTGTCTTTGGACATTTTTATTCTGAATGTTTGGTGGATGATAAAACACACGGTGTGGAGATATGTGGATTTTTGGCAAAACTAGAAAACATCAAATACAAAGTCGAAATAAATAAGTTATGGGGTGTTCCTGATGAACTCCAATTGCACTTGTGCCTACTACTTTGCTTCATAGGGCACATCTTCAGCATAGCCAGCCACAGAGATCTAGCTATACTTTGTAGACGAGAGTAGGAGGGACACCAGGTTCTTCTTCTAGTGCCTATGCAGGAGAGGGGAGGGGAAAACCGAAATTGCAAAGTCAAACTCAAAGTAACCCCATAGCAGATTTGTTTAATGCGCAGATCAAGGATGACATAGATGATGCCATTGGCAAGTTCTTCTTTGCCAATGGCCTCCCATTTCATGTCGCCCGATCTCCTTATTATAAGGAGATGATATCGATGGTGGCAAGGTGAGGACCATCATATGTGCCACCAAGTGAGACGAAATTGAGGACCACGATCTTGGATAAGAACTATTCCAAGATCAATTTGTTGATGGAGAAGATGAAGGAGTGTTGGGTTAAGATGGGATGCAGCATAGTCATGGATGGGTGTGTTAGGTCTCAAAAACACTGGTTGGAAAACCTCAAGAGATTGTTAGGCTCTTGGTACGTTTTAGGCTAACGAACAAGGCCAAATGGTGTATTTGAACCTTCTTCTCTTCAAGCTCTGCCAGACCTAGGCGAGTGTACCTATGCAAATGAAGCAGACTTAAACTAATGTGTTTCCTACTTGAGCAATCTACCCACAATGGCAATTGAAAGTGGAGAGATGCAAGCCTAATTTGGTATAAATTATATAAGCAATATCAAGGTGAAGTTCATTAATATGTTCAGTTAATAGATGGATGGTTTTGAAAACAGATTTGATAAAATTAAGTGATGAAATGGGTAAGACTAGTGCTTTGTTGGGTAAATGGAGTCAAATGAAGATCTAGGATGAATGACTTGTATTGGCTGTAACTCAAACTGTTTGACACACTTATGTTGGTTTATATCTTGTATAAACGTGTAGGAAAGTGATTGACAAACTCTACTTATTGATCCAACTAACACAACCAGGTTACTTATGATTTATTAAAAGGATTTTAATCCTTTCTTGAAGGAACCAATTGAATAAATCACATTGGAACAACAGATGGTACTAAATTGGAGACACAATGGCAATCCTAATTATATGGCTCTTCTTACTAATCCAAATAACATTTCCAGATTACTGTGATTGACTAGAAGGGTTTTAATTCTCTCGAAGAAACCAATTAATCACACCACACAAGAACAACAAATGTGCCTTGATAAATTAAATATATCCTTGATACATCAATTTAAATAATAAGGAAATATTAGGTTGGAGACAACCAAATAATTGTATATTTTCAACAAACAATTGATACAAATATGAAGCCACTGAATCAGAGATCTTTCATTGATTTCCTTAAAATTATGCTTGCAACATAGTCTTTTGAAATGTAAACATTATGGAATTCTTCTACTATCTATCTATTATCCCTATTTGCTTTTCTACTACCTTCCTATCACTATGTATCTAACTTATATATCAAAACTTTGAAGAGGACACACCCCTTTGTGAATGTCCTTTTGAAACTAACAACTTACAATAATTAAACATAAACAATTAGGCTCTAGGAAGCCACAGATGGATTCTAGTAATATGATCTAAATAATCTTGTCTTAAGTGAGTATCGGCATCTTCTGTGGCATTTCTCACAGCGATTTCCATGGTTGCCATTTTCTCTAAGTGCTCGAATGACTCGTCCAGTGCCAATTCTTCACTTTTCGCTACTTCCAAGGCTTTATGCAATATCATGTTGCACTCTCTTGTCCAATTGTGCAACCCTTAATTCCTCTAGCCACATCCCTATTTATTGCCCGTAATACATTATTATATGCATGAAAATGGAATAATGCTTGAAATGTAGTCTAGGGGATCCATTTTCAATTGCCATTAGTCCCAAATCAATTCCTTTGAAAATATGTGCAGCATAGTCAAATGGCCTGGCATTATGGTACTGAACATCAGCAACAATCACCATTGGTACAAATGACATAAACTCAAGGGCATTAGTCCCTAACACCTGACATATTGAGAAGTATGTGTATTTTAAATAGGGTTCAAATAAGTCAACATGAAAGGGAGGCCCATCATTGTCATCAAGTGGAACTAGACCTCCATCCTTCTTGGGCCTATGCAATGGTAATCTCCACCCTCTATAGGTTGTATCCATTCTCCAATATTCTTTCTCTAAAGCCTCATGTACAATAACTTCATCACATGTGTCGTTTAGGTCAAAAATTTCACAAATTGCAGCTTCGGACACATGTATAAAAGGTTTTCCTAACAAATTGCAGATAGCCTTGAGGTCTAGATTGTAGTGGGTAGCCAAGAGTTTTACTAGTTCCACATTTACAAATACATTAGGGACAACCAGTTTTCCCAGATTAAAGTCCCAGGGATTGCATAATGGTTCAAACCTATCCTTCCAATGATAATGAAACATAAATAGCTCATATCCTCAAATAGGAGTCCATACATCCCCTATATGCCTGCACTTGTCTTCAAATCTTTCCACATCAGCCCTAAGTTGTGCAGAACGCCTGGCTTTTGGTCCTGAACCAGGTAGTTGCTCAATGAGATCTTGGTTCAATCTTCTCTCATTTGTTTTTGGTTCATCCCTTGTTTCAATTTTCTGTTTTTTACCCCTAAGCTGGCTACCCTCACTTTGTTGTTTTCTACTCTTTGATTTCCCAGAGCTTGAACCCTCCATTTTATCTTCTCAAGGTGACAGAATTGAAAATATAATTACAAGGAATTCACAAACTTACTTGAAAGTTTTCCGCTGCATTAAATTTTTTGACCTCTGCCTGCTCTCCTGTTCCTTTCGCTGCCAATCCTGAAAATTCTTCTTGCTTATTCTTCTTTCAATCAGAGAATATCTATACAATGTACATTCGTGCGGCCATTAATGTCCAACTTTGAACACGAATGCAACAGGTTTTTTGAATTCAGATCGAGTAATTATATCGGGGAGACTTGTTCAAACTCTGGCCGATCTATGTATTCAACCCGAATGTTATTTTTTTGGTCATCTTTCATGGTCGAGAAGATCAAATAATTTTCCTACCAATGCTAAATAATTGGCCTTACATTTGTTTTTTAATCCATATCACTTTCAGGAAGAGATTTGTGAAGTCAACTAGATATCAAAGTTGTCGCCAAGTGTCATTTTGATGAACTTTGATCCATTCATATTACCATCGGCGTGAGAATAGGCATCGCTAAGGGATTTGAAAGTTACTCCGATGTCATTAGTCTCCCTAACATGTTTCCTTCATTGCCCTCTTCCTTTAGATGAATCGGCAAGACTCTTGCCAAAATTACTTTCATCGGTGTAACATATGAAGTTGGAAGGAAAAGAAAAACAAACTTTGATAGTACACATCTCCCTGACGTGTTTCCATTTGTCTTATTGATGAGACAAAATGAATTTCTTACCGATGAGGGTCCATCGGCATGACATGCATGCTCGAGATGACTTGAGGATTTTACTCCAATAGTATTGTTCTTGTCGATAACCTTTTCGTCGGTGGGACGACAAGCCTTGTCTTCCCGAATATGTATCATCCAAAGTTGTTGATCGTTGTGTTACGGTTGACCTTTCGCCAATATGTAAGAAATGCTCAATTTGAGAGGCTATGACTTATGGATCAAAGAGATATGTACCTAGTCCTGCCGATATGATCCATTTGTTTAGAAGCTCTTACTCAATGATGACCAGAGGAATTTTTGATGTGTCAAAAGGTCAAGTCTGATGGGATCATTGGCGAATATGGCATGTGAAATGGACTATAACAATTTGTGTTGTTTTCTGCACTTAAAATGTGGCGGCCTTGTGGGGCTCATGAATGTAGGCTATAAAAAGTGTGAAATTATTTTTACAATCCCAACAGGGTGGACGGACATTAGCCATCGTCCACTCATTAACATCATGGTTACATGTACTGAGGACACATTCTCTTAAGGCAATTGATTGTTCAGGGCATCGCAAAGATGCTGATTTTCAGTTTGAGGTTCTCAAGGATGCTATTAAGGAGGTTGGGCCACAAAATTTGGTCCAAGTTGTGACAGATGTTGCACATGTGTGCAAAGCTGCAGGGAGACTTGTTGAGGCTGCTCATAGGCATATTTGGTGGACCCCATGTTGTGTGCATGCCATAAACAATGCACCCAAGGACATGGGGAAGATTGATTGGATTAGAGTAGTGGTTAATGATGTGAGAGATGTGCAGATGTTTATCTACAACCACCACACATCACATGCACTCTTCAGGACCTTTGTTAAGGAGTTCCTGAAACCTACTGATACGAGATATGGTTCCTATTTCATTCTCTTGGAGAGAATGATTGAGTTGCAAGAGGCACTGCAACACATGGTCATGATAACAAATTGGAATAGGTGGGCCGAGTCTAAGACAAAGCAGGGGAGGAGGGTGAAGGATACGGTGAAGAGCGATGTGTTATGGGGTGATGCAAAATATATTGTTGCCATCATTAAACTAGTTTTCCAGGTTATCAGGTATGGGGATGCGGATACACCTAGCCTTGGAGATGTGTATGAGTGCATCGATTCTATGCTTGATCAAATGAGGGTTGTCATGCGAGAGAGGGGCCCCACATTAGCATTCTACCACGAGCACATTCAGCCAATCATTCTCAGGAGATGGGAGAATCTCAACACTCCCTTGCGCATGGCAGCCTATGCACTTAATCCTAAGTGGTACTTGACTAGGCCTAGTAGAGTGACACCGATAGAGGATGCAAAGGTGAAGGCAGGGTTCTTCAGGTGCATTGAGAGGATGTATGATGTTGTAGATGCCAGCATGATTTGCAATGAGTGGACCAAATTTGCCACTCTTAGGGGTTATTTAGATGTAGCCAAGATCGATATGCGAACTATGGCGCAAAAGGACCCAATTTTGTGGTGGACTTGCCATGGATCAGGATCTTTGACTACCACTCTAGCCATCCGATTGTTATCTCAGGTTTCTAGTTCTTCAGCTACTGAGAGGAACTGGTCTACACATAGCTTCATCCACTCTCTTAAGAGGAACAAACTTACCTCTAGGAGAGCAGAGAAGCTTGTGGCTGTACATAGTGCTTTGTGTCTCATTGACTGCAAAACGCTTTTGTACAAAGAGAGTCTAGCAGCACGATGGGATGTAGAGCCAAAGGAGCCAGGATAGATTGATGAGGATGCTTCAATTTCGGCTTCAGATGCAGGGCTGGTTGGTGTTAGTTTGGTGGAGCTTGAGCACGAGGATTCCAGTAGTTCGAGTGATGAGGAGTTTGGGGATGAATAGAGACCTCCCTTCACTACATTTTTTGCATTTTGTACTTATTTTGATATCAATGTATCATGCTACTCATTGTAATCATCTTTATGATATGATATTATGATGTGACATGTCATATTTTCGATATTCATATAATAGAAATCTCAAATGCGACAATTTCATTTGTCAAATTTTAATATTTTATTTACTTTTAGCCTTTTAGTAATAGTATTCAAATATTTAAAATGTTAGTATTTGCAATTTTACTAATTTGCCAAAGTTTAATTTGAAATGTTATTCTTAAACATCTTTTTATAACTAGTTATTCAAGTACCATATGTATATCAGCACCGCCCCCTCGCCACCCCCCCACCGCTGCCTCGCTGCCATCCCCAAACTTAGACCCCTTGTTCCCCCATCCCCGAGACGCGTCCCCATCAGGAAACTTCGTGGAACACTGATTTGCAAGCAAAAGAGGCCTGACGAGTAACTTAGCTAAAAACTACCTTAACTCATGAGAACACAAGAAAAATTTGGCCAATGTAAAATAATTGGTCCCTTCATTGATTTTAGAGTGTTCCACTTGCATTTGAAAAATTGCATATGCCATGAAGGTTTATGTGGTTTCGAAGGCCTTAATTTGGGTATGCCAATGAGTACTCTAGCCCTCGAACACACCTTCTATTGCAACAAGGTATGTGCCAGGGGTGCTGCCCCTCAATCCACCCTGCAAGGTACTTTTGCTCCTAGACCTTGAGAGGAGCACTGTCTTTAGACGCCACTAGGGGCTGCCACCTCCAAGGCCCCCACTTTGGCTTTAAAAAGCAAATGATAAAAATTGTTTTGGGCCCATGTTTTCAAAGGATGGAATTTGTGAGCTATTAACATAGATATGTAATTTATAATCATATGATGTGAACTGATGTCGTATTTGGATCTATAAATGAAGAAAAAAACTACTTATGACCTTTCTAAATTCAGCCTTATGCATGTTTTTTAAGATTATTTTACAAAGTTGTGTTTTTTTTAATGTTCAGAAAAAAAAATTGCCAAGTTTTTCCCAAGTGCCAAGGCCAAGTCAAATTTAAGACCTGCCAAGTTTTTCTGAGTCCAAGTTTTTAAACTATAGTATATTTAACACATCCAAAATAATGGTGAGTCATAAAAATAACCTTCAAATACACCTTCATAAAAAATTCAAGCATCTATTTTAATATATAAAAAATTCAAATGTCTGTTCCATCTTTAGTTGGGAAAAAAGTGTATTGAACTTTGGTCTATACACCTTGAGAAGGCTGAATGGAAGGCTGCAATGTCTTTAGGACACTCCTGGACATCCTGAGGCTTATCTAGGATAGAAATATTTGCTGTTTTTGGTGCTTGGTGCATCCCTTGTACTCTTTTTCTATTGTTAATGTTGATGATTAGTGACCAACAATGTGGGCATTTTAATTTGATAGGTTTATGTTATATTGATGCAAGAAAAGGGATGGTTATTGCCCTGGAAAGGGATGGTTGTTGCCCAAACAGCTAATGACTTCTGCATTAAAAGAATAGTTGCTTTTTGTAAAAGGGACTTTCATCAAGCCAAACATTACAGGCAAATGTTGTGATGTTAATACTAACTGGTTAATTTTAATTAATCATGGATGATGTCAAAATGGACTGTCATAATTAAATCTTAACCAAGGATTGAGATTCATTTATATGATTATTCTTGAATCTGAAATATTGTTGTAGGTGTGCCTAACAGTAACTTCATGAACTAATATAATATACAATTGCAACGATCCCACTCTTGACTCAGGTGGCACCGACAACTTTATTCATAAAATACTTGAAAGTGAAATAATAACTCAAAGCTTTGCCTACCCAATCACAAACTTCCAATTAATAACTACTAATGCTGGAACTATAACTTGTGGACAAAAAAAGCTACAAAATTAAACTCAGCATACAAGGTTATAACTTATCAACATCTGTGTACATCATTCTTACCACTAATGCTGGAACTATAACTTGTGGACAAAAAAAGCTACAAAATTAAACTCGGCATACAAGATTATAACTTACCAACATCTGTGTACATCATTCTTACCACTAATGCTGGAACTATAACTTGTGGACAAACAATGCCACAACATTAAACTCAGCATACAAGATTATAACTTATCAACATCAGTATACATTCCTATTGGTGGGCTAGATGCAGCCCTTAAAGTGCAGTCACAAAAGATGTTTGAAACCCTTGCTATTAACTTAAGAGGAATCCGTTGATATGGTTCTCCATGAAAGGAAAGGAATATTGGAATAACAACTCCAAGACCTTAAGTCTCCACCTTCTCAAGTGACCTGCTCACATAATGTGGATAAGATCATCAAGAAAGGTTTGCCGAGAACCAATGTCACGATTTATTCCTTGGATGTGAAACTGGAGACACGAAATGCTCTGTAGCTCCTCAAGAAGGGTTAATCTCTTGAATGTGCAAAAGGAGGCAAAATATAGTTCTTCAGACCTTTGACATATTTTAGACAAGCATGAGAAGGTCTTCCAAGGGATTTCCAAAGGGCTACATCTAGTAAGAGATCATTTACCAGGCATAAATCCTTCCAACATCATGGCTTACACAAACCCTTCTCAGCAGATGTCATGTCCCCTTTTCCGTAGTAAAATAATCAGTAATATTTTTTAAATTGGGCTAGGTCACTTTTATTTTTGGGGCAACTTATATAATATTATTTTAATAAATTAAAAAAGTGTTTATTTTAAACACTCAAATATAAAAAGCATTTTTAATACTTGGAGAGAAAATAAAATTGAAATTAAAAAAATGGATGGCCCAATAAAGACAACTATAAAAGGAGCACTTTTCCTTATTTCATAATCATTCAAGTTATCCTTTGCATCTAATTTTCAGATTTGAACAGTTTGTTCAATCTAGGGCATCCAAAGATGAATACCTTGGATTGTTTGAGGTTTGAGAGTACAAAAATCCTCTTGAATTCCACATTTGAGATCAAGGACAAAATCCCTTGCATCCAATCTTGGGTGATTCCATCCAGGAATCACAACTGTACTGATTTGTTAAGGATTTGGAGACATTTTTAGTTTGCTATAGTGTCACTACAGTGACGCTACAGTGTTCTTGCAAAGCAAAAATCATTCTATTGTTGCCTTATCATATTTGAGGGTTTCTAGTAGCAACAAAAATCTTTTGGAGAAAAAATCGGCAAACCAAAAGTTCAAGATTTTTTGAAAAAATGGGAAAAAATCAGGGAAAAAATTGAATTTAAAAAAAAAATGTAAAAAATTGTAGAATAAGAGACAAAAACTGTTTTTTTTTTAATTGAAAGGCATTTCCATAGCAATAGAGTTATAGATAGCAAATAAAATAGAGAGTTTAACAAATGAATCATAGAAAATAGATTTTGTTGTTTATATTCATATCGCTGATTACATTGCATTCCACATCTTTCAAAGCATTAGTTCACAATGCATAACTGATAGATGACAAAATTTCAATTACAATATAGTTTGTACAAAGTCAACCTATAAAATGAGTACAAAGTTTCAAAAAATCAAAAGTAGCCAATGACTCTTGCTAGTTGCTACTGTAAATAGAGGTATGCTAGAGGGATGCAGGCCCTGATGATGAAGCTCCTGGGGCTTTGCCTCTCCTAAGTTGTTCAGTCAAATGAGTATCAAAGTTGGACTCTGCTAGGATCTCAAAAATCCTCAGCCTCAAGAAATTCATTACCAGCAATCCACTCATTGTTTGGATCAAAAATTGCCTCAAAGAAATGTGGTCTCATCGTGATGGAATGCCATGACAATCAATAGCAACCACATTTCTTCGAGGCAATTTTCAACCAGTTCACTGCCTTGCCTGTGCTACCAAATTTTTCATACATGTCTACCAAAGCATTTTATCAAACAGTTCATTTCCTTGCTGCTATGGCTAAAAGCCTAAAACAAGTGCTTTCGAACAAGCTCTGGATGCTTGGAAAAAATCTATCAAAGCATAGCATAATAGTAAACAACAAGCTAGGGTCTCGTGGTTTTTATCACGCGAAAATCAGCGTGATTTTATTCGCTTTTTTTTGCAGGTTTTAAACGCTTTTTTTGACAATTTTGCAGTTTGAAATGGGAAAAAATCATTGAACAAAAGGTCAGATTTTTTGAAAAAATCGTCCAACCTGCAGAATTTTTAAAAATCGGGATTAATCGGGTTTTTTCCCAGATTTCTGTTACTATGCTTTCTACATTGATTTTCAGGATTTTTAGAGTATTGTGCATTAAAAAGTGCTGGATCTGAGTTCTTTATGACAATTCCACTACCTATATTGGGTGTCATACTATGAGAACACCAATTTGAAGGGTTGCTGCTGAATGAAGTTATTGGTTGTATGATTTGAGGGGCGAATCCGCACTGACTTAGGGCGGCCAGCAATCTCAACATACACCAGCAAACTTGAAGGGCGATTGGCATTAACATAAAGAGTAAATCATCAAAGGGGCTAGTGATCTACAATTCTCAAGCATTTTTAGACCCATCTATGGCAGTGAACTACATTGGGAATCATTTCCAATCACAAGAAATGGGCAATTTTCCCTAGGACGGCCCTTGAAGGCTGGCACAGCACACACGACATCCTCAATTCCAGCCACCCGCACTCACCTACAGCTCTGCCACCACCATTTCAGGCCAATCAGCAGTCAGTGCATCTGCTATTCAGGTTCTATTGGCTGTCACAGATCAGATCTGATTATTTTTTCTGCATACTGTATAAAGTTTTGATTCTTGGCATACTCAGAAATATTGTTTCAGTGTTATCAAATCAATATTGTACTTGTACTTTGCATTACATATCAGATCTGGGAGTTTGTATTGGTGTAATACATTTTTGGACCCTTGTTTATCAAGTGTACCGATCAGATCTTACTTCTTTCTGTTGATGATATATGGTAGCGGCGGGAGATTCTTTCTCTCATCGAATTCAAATATTTAAATATAAATTTAATGAGGCCGACCCTTTGAGAAAAGTCGTCTCATTTAGATATTAATTTCTATTCTATTTTTTATTATTTTTGGCCGACTAATCCAAGAGTCGCCTAGAACAAAGAGATGCATTGGTTCATGAAGAGGCCGACTTATCTTGACGAGACATCTTGTTTGGTGAAGACCATATCATCTTGTATTTATAGAAGGCGTTGCTCTCTCTATCATCATTCATTATTATTCAAGTAAGTTCGCATAAAATTCTGAAGGAGTTCGATAGATACAGCAGATCGACTTGAGGAGAAGTTCAATATTCTTCATTGATTGTGTATTTGCATCAAGAAGTGGTGCCATTGTCATTGCCTCATATCGGCCTTGTGATTGGCCATATTGTAAAGCTTATTGCTGCTCAATTTTATCAATATATAAGTGATATACTGTTGCTGGGTTTTTCTCCCTCAAGAAGGAGGGTTTTCCCAAGGTATATGTTGTGTTCTATTGTTTGAATTTGTGTTATTTCTGCTTAACTTAATTCTGGTCCTAAAATTAACATGGTATCAGAGCAGGTTTAAGCAAGGTCGAGATCAGAATTGTTTAAGCAGCGAAATCTTCATCTCTTCTTCTCATCTAAAGGAGTCTATCTTAGCTTCAAAATGGTGAACGGACTCAAGGTTGAAGATAGACTTGATGGTGCATCTAACTTCACCTCTTGGAAGTTTAGAGTTCTTATTGCATTGGAAGAAAATGATATTCTCCAATTCGTGGAGAGCGAGGTGCCCGAGCCTTCCGATGAGACTGAGAAAACACAATGTAGGAAGAATGGCACGAAAGCTAAGAAGATCTTGATTGATTTCGTGAAGGATCACCTTGTGCCTATTATCTCCAAGTTGAAGACGGCTAGAGATATGTTCAAGACTTTGGAGGGATTGTATGAAATCAATAACACCAGCAGAGCTCTTGCTTTGAGGCAACAGCTACATCACATCAAGATGGCTAAAGGAGATTCAGTCATCTCCTTCTTCATGAAGATCACAAAGTTGAGAGATCAACTATATGCCATTGGAGATATAGTTGACAATAGAGACTTAGTCATGTTGGCACTAAATGGTCTTCCTCAATCTTGGGAGCCCTTTATCCAAGGTATCAGTGGAAGATCTAAATTACCAAAGTTTGATCATCTTAGAACAAATTGCGTTCGAGAGGAATCCAGGTTGGCAGCAAGAGGTAATGGTCGAAGCTCTCACAATGAAGACAATCATGTTCTTGCTGCTCAAACTTCAAGAAGGAAAGGAAGAGAAGGGAGAAAAGGAAATTTCAAGAGGAATAGAGACAGGAAATCGGATGATGCTCCTGAACCAAAGAAGAAGAAGGATCTCTCCCATATTCAGTGCTTCAGATGTGACAAGTATGGTCACTATGCTAGAGATTGTGCAACAAGGCCAAAATAGCATGCTTCTACTGCGGATGTTGATGATGTCTCACCTCAGAAGGAATCAAGAGACAACTCAAGAGGATTTCTATTCATCTCTGCCCTATCAAGCAATGTTCCAACCACTAGTAGCACATGGTTGATTGATAGTGGCACTTCTCGACACATTACAGGATATAGAAAGCATCTTTCAGATTTGGTAGAAAGAGAAACCAACCTTCACGTGATAATCGAAGATGATGCTTGTTATTCAGTGAAAGGTGTTGGTGCCACCTCTCTTCACCTAGATTCTCGCATCCCTCTTCATTTGAGTGATGTCTTGTTCATACCAAGAATCAAGAGGAATCTTGTTTCAATTTCAGCTTTGGAGGACAAAGGATATCAAATTGCATTCTCTGTAAGGAAAAGTTCTTGCTTGGCCAAAGAACTCTAGCATCAAAACAGCCTGTGTGATTGGTGTTCAGCAAGAAAGTCTTTATAGACTTTCTATTCGTCCAGTTCAAGCATTGTTGCATGATTCCACCAGTTCAAATGAGCTATGGCGTAGGAGGCTTGCTCACCTTCATTTCAGAGCTCTTCCATCCATGAAGAAGATGGTTACTGGTCTTCCGAAACTCAATCAAGAGCATGATGGTACTTGCAGAGGATGTGCAATGGGTAAGAATACGAAGAGTCCTTTTCATAGTAGTGAAAGTAGATCTAAAGGTATTCTAGATCTTGTTCATTATGATTTGTGTGGTCCAATGTCTGTGGCATCCTTGAGTGGTTTTTGGTATTATGTAATTTTCATTGATGACTACTCTAGAAAGACTTGGATTTATTTTTTGAAGTCTAAAGAGTCTGAAGAAGTACTTGATAGATTCAAAGAATTTAAGGCCCAAGTTGAAAATTTGTCTAGAAAGAGGATCAAGGTTCTAAGATCTGATAATGGAGGAGAATACACTTTTGGAGGTTTCCGAAATTTCTGCATTGAGGCAGGGATTAAGAGGGAGTTTTGTGTTCCATACAACCCTCAACAAAACAAAGTTGCAGAAAGGAAGAACAGATCCATAGTTGAGGCAGCCAAAGCTATGATTCATGATCAAGACTTACAAACCTTCCTTTGGGCAGAAGCATCCAGAACTGTTGTGTATGTTCAAAATTGGAGCCCTCATCGAATATTGGAAAATATGACTCTTGAAAAAGCCTTCACAGGTGTGAAACCTGAGGTTAGTCATTTGAGAATCTTTGGTTGTCCTGTTTATATTCATGTGCCTAAAGATAAGAGATCTAATTTAGAACCATCTGGCAAGAAAGGAATATTTGTGGGTTATAGTGAATCTTCGAAGGCCTACAGGATTTACATTCCAGGACAAAAACAGATTGAGATCAGTAGGGATGTCCCTTTTGAAGAAGATGTTGCATTCAAAAGATCTAGAGGGTCTTACATGGAGATAGATAATGAAGATCAGGATATGGACGTTGATCATGTTAATGTTATGGCAGCAGGGTTCATCCTTCCATTACAGTGAAGACATAAATTAATATAGCCTATCGGCTATTTATTTATATGTGATATTTAATGTTGAATAATGTGAAGGCGCTTCACTTGGCAACAATGTAATTTCTAAAAGGGCCGACCTTGTACATGAAGAGGTGTGACCTCTCTCTCATTGTGTATTTATACAAGGTCATTTCCATCCTTTCAATCATCAAGCAAGTTCGTTTCTCTCCTTCATTCAAGTGCGAATTTTCTCCAAGAGCAGATTGCGAATTTCTCTAAGTGCAGATTTAGGTTTCAAGGAAGGGCAGATTATTATCTGTTTTGCATCTAAAGTTGGTGTTGAATACTGGCCTTGTGATTGGCCTCATTGTAAAGAGAATTGTTGCCACTATTTATATATATAAGAGAGATCTTTGTTGCTGGGTTTTTCTCCCTCAAGAGGAGGGTTTTCCAATTATCTGTTGTGTTCTGTGTCTGATTTTGAATTAATTTTCTGTGCATTAAATCTGATCATTAAAATTTACATGGTATTAGGGGTTTGAGAAGATCGTGATCAAATTTACAGCGATACTCTTTTCTCTTCTTCTTAATTCTTTGTCTATCTCTACATCAATCAAGATGGTGATCGGATTGAAGATCGAAGATAGACTTGAGGGAGCGTCAAACTACACTTCATGGAGGTTTAGAATCATGCTCACATTGGAGGAGAATGATTTGGCAGAGTTTGTGGAGACCAAAGTTCCCGAACCTAAAGAGGAAGAAGAGAAGTTGCAATGGAAGAAGAAAGACATCAAGGCGAAGAAGTTGTTGGTTGATTCCGTCAAGGATCACATTGTTCCAATTGTCTCCAAGTTGAAGACTGCAAGGGAGATGTTCAAGACATTGGAGGAAATGTACGAAATCAACAACACCAGCCGGGCACTTGCCTTGAAGCAACAACTTCATCATGTTAAGATGGCAGAAGGAGAATTTGTCATCACCTACTTCATGAAGATTTCCAAATTGAGAGATCAGCTCTCTACCATTGGTCATATTGTTGATGACAAGGATTTGACCATGTTGGCTCTTAATGGTCTTCCTTCATCTTGGGAGTCTTACATTCAAGGAATCAGCGCGAGATCGAAACTTCCCAAGTTTGATCATTTGAGGGCAGACTGTATTCAAGAAAGTCTAGGTTGGCTGCGAGAGGTATTGGTCGAAGCTCTACAAATGAAGACATTCATGTTCTTTCCGCTCAATCATCGGAGAAGAAAGGAAAAAGAGGAAAGAAAGGATACTTCAAGAGGAATAGAGATAAAGGGTCAGATGGTGCTCCCGCATTCAAGAAGAAGTGGGACCTCTCCCAAGTCCAATGCTTTCGTTGTGACAAGTTTGGTCACTATGCAAAGGATTGCCCAACCAGGCCTAATCAGCATGCTTCATTTGCGGATATGAATAAGTTCTCTCCTCAGAAGGATTCTAGGGAATTTCTATTCTAAGTCATGGGCCTGTGTTCAAGCCGTGAAAGTTGTGTGTTGTTCTGTGCTCAAGAGCAGCATATCTTGCATCCATCAGAATATTTAAAGAGATAAGTATTCTTTGTTTGTTAAGTTATATCTTTTACTTGGATCTTGTAATTAGTAAAGAGAGATAGTGGTTTCTCTTGAATTGTGTTCACTAGCATAAGATCCTTTGAAGACTTCATTTATTGCTAGTCTTTTCATGTTGGTTGTGAAGATTTCTGAGTGTGACTCTAAAATAAAAAGAGAATTGAAAGTTCGATGGTGATTGGTCACATCGATATCATTCTCTAATGCATGATCTGTGATAGAGCCTTGAACTCTTGGAGAGAGTTGGTTCTACATGCTAACCGTATAATGCATTCAAAAAATTTGTAGTTGTGCAAATTGTTTTTTGTTGTGTTGAGTTTGGCACTCTCGAGAGGAGTAAAAGATGGAAGAAAGAGTTATATCAAAATTATATAAAGATAAGTTTCTTTAGCCCTTCTTTCTGATCTTTTGATATATTTCTCTTTAGGCTGATTTATTTATTCATGTTTTAATATTATTCATAAATTCTTATGTGTTCATGCTATAACTTGAGATATTAAACCTTGTATGATTCTAGTCTTGATATTTCTTTGGATAGTTATAAACTGTTAGTAATCTCTCTCTAAAATGCTTTGTGAATAGCTAGAAGCAGGAAGGTGATGAGAGATTGCTTAGCAATGAAAAGCTTGAGGCATCTTATGAGGAAGTCATGCCAACCAAAGAAATGATCAAGCGTGAAGTCACAACTTGCAGCCATGGAACTGATTTGGTGGTTAGAGGGAGTTCACTTCAAGAAGTCTTCTTTGCAATCTCTGAAGTAGGGATCAAGAGGGAGTTTTGTAACTCATTGAGAAGAAGTGAAGATTACTGTATTGCAAGGCTAGGTGCTAAATCCTTAGAGGATCCCTTCAGCTGTTGAGATCGAATTGCTCAAAGGCGTCATTTGGATTTGATATGGTAGCTCATAAAACCTATTTAGAATAAGTGATATGCTGGGGTCGGGAGGTCTACCTGAACTCTCTACGGTACCCAGTGTGCATGCAGGCTGTGCCAGAACTTAAATTCGAGGGGCCCTCTTGAACCTAAAGAAGATGGTTGTGTTCTAGGAAGAGCACCTCACGGATAGGTTTGCGATGACTTCCTAGTGTAGCAGGAAGCGATCTTGATGGCATTGAGTCTGAGAGAGTATATTGCGGTTTGTGCGGCAACTTCGGAGAAAGTGTGGCTTATAAGCTCATGCGGGGATTGTTTGGACAATCAATGGAGCCTACTATCATTCATTGTGATAATTAGAGTTGTGTGAAGCTTTTTGTCAATCGTGTTCCATGACAGAACCAAGCGCGTTGAGATCAAAAGTACCACTACATGAGAGATATGGTACTTGGAAGGCTTACAGTTGAGGTACATCAGCACTGATGAGAAAAGATAGATATTCTCACCAAGCCTCTTGCCAGGATAAAGTTTGTGTACTTTCAAGATAAGCTTGGTATGGTGGAGAATCCCTTGGTAGAAAGAGTCTTAATATCGGTGAGCCTTGTTTAATGAGTTCTTCTCGTGAGAGAAATTAGTGAAATCCCTTGTTAATGCATTTTTCCTCGAGGCGGAGGAATTTGAGGTGCAAGCCCTTGTTAATGCATTTTCCTCTAAGGCGGAGGAATTTGAGGTGCAAGCCCTTGTTTAATGCATTTTCCTCACGAGATGGAGGAATTTGAGGTACAAGCCCTTGTTTAATGCATTTCTCTTTGAGATTTGAGGTGAAAGCCCTTGTTTCCACCCTGGTGAGTCATGGTGGATGTCATGTGTGAGACTCCATGACACATCTTGTACTTGTGAATGTCATGTTGAGGTGACAACATCACGCAAGTGATGAACACTTGTACACACCATAGTATGGTTGTAGCCATTATGGTTGATATCGTGTTGAGGCGATATCTAATATCACGATGAGGTGATATTCTTCTTTTCACATTCGGTTGTAGCCAATGTGGTAGACATCACGTTGAGGTGATATGTCTTGTGTAGCTGGAAGTTCTCTCCCTAGCTGAGAGGGAGTGTTAATGTTATGGCAGCTTCGGGTTCATCCTTCCAGCCACGAGTGAAGACATAAATTAATATAGCCTATCGGCTATTTATTTATATGTGATATTTAATGTGAAGGGGCGCTTCACTTGGCAACAATGTAATTTCTAAAAGGGCCGACCTTCCTTGTAATTCGCATATTTTAATTGTAATTATATTTCTCTATTTTGGCCGACCTTGTACATGAAGAGGTGCGACCTCTCTCTCATTGTGTATTTATACAAGGTCATTTCCATCCTTTCTATCATCAAGCAAGTTCGTTTCTCTCCTTCATTCAAGTGCGAATTTTCTCCAAGAGCAGATTGCGAATTTCTCTAAGTGCAGATTTAGGTTTCAAGGAAGGGCAGATTATTATCTGTTTTGCATCTAAAGTTGGTGCTGAATACTGGCCTTGTGATTGGCCTAATTGTAAAGAAAATTGTTGCCACTATTTATATATATAAGAGAGATCTTTGTTGCTGGGTTTTTTCTCCCTCAAGAGGAGGGTTTTCCCAGGGTATCTGCTGTGTTGCTGTGTCTGATTTTGAATTAATTTTCTGTGCATTAAATCTGATCATTAAAATTTACAGATCATACTCCTGAGATTCAGAGGGAGTCTACTGAACTAGAAGAGGTTAGTGATCTAGTTGATCCCATAGAACTTACTGATGGTCCAAGTGACATTGCTATAGGTCGAAAGAGACCTCTATGGGCTAGACAGACTATGCAAGAGGCAGAGAAGTATGCAGCTCCTAGAGGCACATTCAAAGAAAGCAAAAGACCACAAAAGTTTCCAGGCTATGTAGCATGGATGAGTCATATCATTGAGTCTGAGCCTTCCAGTGTTGAGGAAGCATCAAGTCAACAAGTATGGAGAGATGTTATGGCAGAAGAATATCATCTATTATCAAGAATGATGTTTAGGATATTGTACCAAGACCTGAAGGAAAATAAGTTGTATCTTCCAAATGGCTTTTCAAGATCAAGCATGCAGCTGATGGGAGCATTGAGAAGTACAAAGCAAGATTTGTGGCAAGAGGATTCTCTCAGAAAGAGGGAATAGATTATGAGGAGACATTTGCTCCGGTTGCTCGTTATACATCCATCAGTACTATTATTGCTATTGCAGCAGCTAAGGGATGGAAGCTACACCAAATGGACATAAAGACAACATTCCTTAATGGTGTGATTGAAGAGGAAGTTTACATTGAACAACCAGATGGGTTTGTGATTCATGGAAAGGAATCTCATGTATGCAAATTGAAGAAAGCATTATATGGCCTTAAACAAGCACCTCGTGCTTGGTATGAGAGAATTGATCGATACTTGATGAGCTTGGGATTCTCCAAGAATGATGCAGATTCAAATCTTTACTTCAAGGTAGTTGATGGTGAGGTCTTAATCTTAGTTCTTTATGTTGATGACCTATTTCTTACTGGAGCAAAATATCTCATTGTCAAATACAAGAAGGAGTTAGCTTCTGAATTTGAGATGAAGGATTTAGGTTTTATGCATTACTTTCTAGGATTGGAAGTGTAGCAGAGACCCAATGAGATTATTCTAAGTCAGGGAAAATATAACATAGATATCTTGAAGAGATTTGGGATGATGGATTACAAATCCATATCTACACCGATGGAAACAAATTTGAAGAAATTGAGTGATTTTGCAGCTAGTTCAGATCTGGTTGATCCCACCATGTACAGGCAGTTGATTGGATCGTTAATGTATCTAGTCAATACTAGACCAGATATTTGCTATGCAGTGAGTGCCCTCAGTCAGTTCATGTGTGAACCAAGGCAAATTCATCTAGTTGCAGCAAAGTATATCTTGAGATACTTGCGTGGCACAGTTGGATATGGCTTGCGATATTCTTCCAGTGTAGATCTAAAGTTGCAAGGCTATTCTGATTCTGATTGGGCTGGGGGTGTACCTGGCAGGAAGAGCACCTCTGGATGTTGCTTTAGCTCGGGGTCTGCCATGATTTCTTGGTGTAGCAGGAAGCAATCTTCAGTGGCTCTAAGCACTGCAAAGGCTGAATATATTGCAGCATGTGTAGCAGCTCGAGAAGCAGTGTGGCTTTGAAAGTTCATTGCAGGATTGTTTGGACAAATCATTGGAGCCAAGCTGTTATTCATTGTGACAATCAAAGGCGTATGAAGCTATTTGTCAATCGGTGTTCCATGACAGAACAAAACATGTCGAGATCAAATACCATTACATCAGAGATATGGTACTGAGGAAAGTTATTCAACTGAGATATATTTGCACTGATGATCAGACGGCTGATATTCTCACCAAGCCTCTCTTCAGAGTGAAGTTTGTGCATTTTCGAGACAAGCTTGGAGTTGTGGAGAATGAAGCCCTTGCTGAGAGGGAGGCTCAGCATCAGTGATTTTTGCTATCTACTATAATGCATTTTTCTCTGAGACGGAGAAATTTGAGGTGAAAGCCCTTGTCCATCTCTAAGACGGAGATGTGGTTATTTCCACCCTCTGGGAGTAGCCATGGTGGATGTCATGTTGAGAGACTCCATGACAACATCACATTGAGAGACTCCATGATGAATCCCTTGTACTTGTGTTTATCCACACATGGGAGTAGCCATGGTGGACGTCATGTTGAGAGACTCCATGACGACATCACGTTGAGTGACTCCGTGATGAGCACTTGTGCACATGTTCCTTTCCACACATGGGAGTAGCCATGGTGGACGTCATGTTGAGTGACTCCATGACGATATCACGTTGAGTGACTCCGTGATGAACCCTTTTCCACAAATGGGTGTAGCCATTGCGGGGTGTTATGTTGAGAGACTCCATGACATGGATATCTGGAAAGATATCTCCCTAGCTAAGAGGGAGTGTTGATGATATATGGTAGCGATGGGAGATTCTTTCTCTCATTGAATTCAAATATTTAAATATAAATTTAATGAGGCCGACCCTTTGAGAAAAGTCGTCTCATTTAGATATTAATTTCTATTCTATTTTTTTTTTATTTTTGGCCGACTAATCCAAGAGTCGCCTAGAACAAAGAGATGCATTGGTTCATGAAGAGGCCGACTTATCTTGAAGAGATGTCTTGTTTGGTGAAGACCATATCATCTTGTATTTATAGAAGGCGTTGCTCTCTCTATCATCATTCATTATTATTCAAGTAAGTTTGTATAAAATTCTGAAGGAGTTCGATAGATACAGCAGATCGACTTGAGGAGAAGTTCGATATTCTTCATTGAATGTGTATTTGCATCAAGAAGTGGTGCCATTGTCATTGCCTCATATCGGCCTTGTGATTGGCCATATTGTAAAGCTTATTGCTGCTCAATTTTATCAATATATAAGTGATATATTGTTGCTGGGTTTTTCTCCCTCAAGAAGGAGGGTTTTCCCAGGGTATATGTTGTGTTCTATTGTTTGAATTTGTGTTATTTCTGCTTAACTTAATTCTGGTCCTAAAATTAACACTTTCCACTACAAGGGTTTCATATTTAGTGATCTTGTAAATGGGACTTTGAAATAAATATTTTCAGTAATCACCAGCACTTGTTTCCTTCCTCAGTTTGCTGTTTTTTAGATATTTTTACTAATCAGAAAATACCAAAAAATTTAAATAAATTTCAAAATCTGTAATTTGGGACATTGCAGCAGAAGAGGGATTAAGAAGATGGTGCAGGACATAATGAATATTTGCAGTTATAGTGATGATGGTGAGAAAAAACAATTCTTAATGGAGGATGTGTCTTAACTAGAGGGTCTCAACAAAAACCACCCAAGCATGAATTTCCTGTTCCTAAAATTGAACTGCTATATGAATTTAATGGAGCAGTCTACTACACATAGATGGATATCCAAGTTCAAACAAATCAGAAAAGATATATTCTAAAAACAGCACTGTTCCCATGAGGGACATCATATATTTTCAATCATGCCATTTGCCTTTGATCAATGGTATTACCTTTCAAAGTCTTACTTGAATCATTCTCAGCCCTGTGCTTAGAAAGTCTGTATTGGTTTTCTTTGTCAACATACTCATTTGTAGCGATTCATGGAGATGGCATCTATAGTATGCACATGGTACTCCATATTCTCGAGAGAAACAAAGTCTATGCTCAGAAGTCCAAATGATCTTTTGGTAAAACAATGTAAGCAAGCCACAATGCCTCATACAAAGGGTTACATAAGGATCATCAAAAAATTAGATTCAGAATGAAATAACTTATCCCTAAGAACATTGAAGGCCTCAGGAGATGGTTTCCCTTGGTCTCAATAAATACAACTGCAAATGCATCTGAAACTATGTCATTACAGCCCCCCCTAAAAGCCCCTATTGAAGGATTCATTTGCGGAGTATAATGATGCCATCCTAGCTTTCTTGCACTTAGAGGAGGCCATGACTTCTGTGCCAGCATAATGATGCCATCCCAGCTTTCTTGCACTTTGAGGAGGCCATGATTTCAACACCAACCTTAGCAACAACTGACTGAGTAAAACCTTATTTATACAATGTGATTCATCGGAGCATGAGATTAGGGTAACTCTAATGCAAGAAGGAAGACCACCAGCCAGGATGCAAACAACCAACAGTCAAGGAATTGTCAAATCCATTTATGAGAAAGAAATGTTGGCTAGGATGCATGCAGACAAGAAGTGGTCATGATAGCATTGGAAGGCATTTTATCGTCGATGGCAGACCATAATACCCTGAAATACTTTCTATACTAAAAGTCATCTTTAGAAATAAGAAAAACAGCAAAAGCAGGTAAGATACAAACTAAGAAAACAATCGTCTTGTGTGTCATCACCTCTACCATTTCTATATGATTGGAAATGGCCTTCAAGGAGGGACAAGAGAATCTTGCCACCACAAAAAATACAACTTTTACTTAAGGGAAGATGTCTTCAGAACACTTGACCCAGGAGGTTGACACCCTTTGGTACAAAAAGATGATCTTCTCAAGGCCCACTCCCATAGCATACCAGAGTATCAAGAAAAGTTTTCCTAGAATTTAATGAAGAGAGTTGTCCAAAATTTATAACATAATCCAAGTTATACTGGTGGAAGAAGGAAACTCAAACGCTGAGAGTTGTTTCAAGTTTCAACATTTCACAATTCCCTTTCAAAAGTGGGAAATATTTCCATAGATTTCAGTGCAAACTTTACCAAAATCACAATGTAAAGAGACCATGTGGGTAAGAAAGAAATTCACAGGTTATTTCTTGTAGGAGCTTTTTAAGCTTTGTGGAGCCACCCCAGCCCTGAGTTCTTTTATCATCCTCAAATGAGCAAAATGAGATAGTGAACTGTAATATCCGCATTTTTCTAAGTAATGGCAAATATTGATATTTAGCTTATTTTATTCCCATAAGCTAAATAATAAAGTTATACCGGAATAATAATTAAATTAATTATTTTAAAGTTGTCTATTCTAAATAAATATCAAAAGGATAACTTTATTTTAATTAATTTAATTAAAGCGATAGATTAAAAATAATAAATCTTATAAAATCACTTTATTAAATATTATAAAGTTACTTTATTAAATATTATAAAGTCACTTTATTAAATATCATAATTTTATTAAATAAAGTGTGCTTTTAGAAGAATTGAGGAGGTTATTTTGGATTCTTTTAGAAGACTCGGCTAAGCCTTTAAAAAGAGATGAGAGCAAGTCATTTGGACATCTTGGTTTTGGTATTTTCTATCAGAAAAATTTTGGAAAGCTTGTGTTTGCAAATTCAGCGTTTTCTCAAGACAGAAACCCTTAGAAATCTGTGGATTGGACGAAAACCCAACTCCACATTGAGAGGTGGATTCATCCAGAGTTCATCATTAAGCTTATTTGCAGGTTTGGCTTCATTGGGGAGCTTCAACCAGCTAGGGTTTGAAGGAAAATATCATTCTAGCTAGGGTTTGAAGGAAATTATCATTCCAGCTAGGGTTTGAAGTTTTATTTGTAGATTGAAGACAAAAGAATTCAGATCTGAAGGTTACATTGGCATATTTTTATCTACAAATGCATTGCTAGGGTTTGGAAGTGAAGTGCTTGTTTTGGAAGGAATTTTTGGTCATTGGCAACATTTATTCATATGCAGATTTGTGTTTCAGATTTCTACAGTTTTATATCAGATTGCAGATCCAACCAAGGGTTTAGTGGCCAAATTTGGCATTGTATTGACATTACATCAATCTAGGGTTTCATTGCTCCAATCTAGACCTAGCTGCCATCATTTGGAGGAGTTTAGGGATTGTTTTAGCAGCCATTTACATCATTATTATCAGCAAATACATCAGACATTAACAGCAGGGTTTGAGAGCATCTACATCAGCAATTTCTTGCCATATATATGATCATATTGAGCCTAAGTGAAGTAACAAGCAAACACGTATGTGGTGAACCCAATCCTATGGTTTGTTTGTATATTGTAGACACATTTTATAAGTATTTTCAGTCTCATATCATCTGTATAGACCTGATAATCAGTGTATTCAGATCTGATATATTGTCAATAAAGTGGAGATTGCATGTGAAATTCTTGTTATTGGTTTATGCAAACATTGTCTATCATTTCTATGTTTTATGTGATCATTTTGGCCTCAAATCCCATCAAGAATCAAACAAACAAAACCCCAAAACTCAGAAAAATCAGAATTCAGTCATATGCATGCCAAGTGTTTGACAAAATGTCAAACAACCTAAACTGAAAAATCAGGGCAGAATATTTGGGGATATTACAGTGGTATCAGAGCATGCATGATTATTTATGTCAATTGCAGAAGTTTAAAAAATATTCCATTGGGGATATTACACAAACGAATGTCACAAGGTTATCTCCACTGCTTTAAATCAGGAATAAAAACCAGTGGCTCCAACAGATTGTCAGATTCCAGTGGCATGGAACAGTATAAAATATCAAATGATGTGAGTACTAAGATGACTCCATCCCAGGCTCTATGTGGGCAAAACCTCTGCCAACATCACATCTCACTTGCTTGGTTGTCTAAAGCTCTGGGATCAATTCCCACCTCCAACAGAGCTAGAGATGTTACAGTCTTACAGATACTTAAGGAAACCCTTTTAGTGGCCCAAAACAGGGTGAAGCGACAGCAAGATCAACATTGTATTGGGGGAAAATTGTCATTGGATTACTGGATTCATCTCTGACATCAGCCCTATGAGCAATCAAATATAGCTATTTATATGAGTTTTGGGTTATTTGAGGCTATCTTCACTTATTGACTGTACTTAGCCTACCTAGAGTTGCATGGTACAACTAAATTCCTATCTTGCTACCCTACATCATTCATTGCTTCAATTTAGTTTTCACTTGTAGTAAATTCTGATTCCTGCTTAGATTGGAATACTTCTATCGAATATCTTATAGCCACAATTCTCCTCCCACCAGCAATGAGTCTACTTCTTCCCCAAATGCAAGCAACTCCTCTTTTAGACACATTTGTTGCTCTAATATTATAAGTTCCTCTTGCATATAAAAAAGAATTTAACCTTGATAACAGTACAATTTCCAGAAACACTAATGCCTTCCTGGGCTGAAAAATCATTACCCTCCATAGAGGGAATGGGTCTCAAATGACTGCAGTGCACTGCAAAATGAAAAACATTATAGCCCACAGGCATAATGATTTGAGAGGAGGGCATGGCACAAGCTTAATTAGTCTATTCATAACTAGTACATACATTGTAAAAATTTCATATGTTATCTGCAATGAAACACTTGCTAAATCCTCAAACACTACAATCAAGGTATTAAGATTGTGCTAGTTTTTAAACCATACAATAACATTTTTATTGCTCTCCTGTCCCAAAACTCAGGGCTTCACCTTAGCATGCAGTTGTCAATCCATGAGGATTGACACAACCAGCGGACATCCAAAACTACTGAAGAAAACCGGAGGTAAGGTACATGAAACAAAGAGTTAACTACCCCAAACCCTTATGAGTTATGTGACAAAGCGCATGAAAATTTTTAACTTTTTGGCAAGATTCAAGGAAAAGACTATACTTCCAATTTTATTAGGTGCCCAAAGTTCATCCATGCCATGCAATGTCCACAAAGCACATGGTATGCCAGTTCTGTTGACCCATGACAGCATTCCTGGCTTAAAATAAGTTAATCTGATTGAGCTTACAAAATTAGCTAAAATACAGCCATAAAATATTATTTGAATTTCACAATGGCGATGCACCTCAATGAGCTTGAAGATCATGGAGATCAAAACACCTAAAATGTTTAAAGAACAATTAACGAGGCTTAACAAGAAGAGGAATAAGAATCCTGTAGCAAAGAGATTTACTTGGCATAAACATAGAAAAAAGATATTATATAACTCAAACCTGATTTATTTTCCATTGTGGAA
>VDFB02330811.1:0-13126 GCA_007258455.2 Sequoia sempervirens
GAATAAAACCCTTAAGAAAAGTATACCAATTACGACAATAAAAGATTAAAGTTCCATAATTATCTCATCAACATCATCACAAAAGCAACACATTTAACATAAAGCATTACCTCAAATATATCTACTAAATTAGCCAAACATAAAGCAAAGTAAGTAAATATATTAGTCTATAGTCTACTGCCAGTTATTTTAATTAACAAAAATAACCAGTCTTTTAAACATAAAATGGCTTAATTGAAAGTATCTTTGAGCCTCTCATCATACAATATTTGCAAAAAAAGGACAGACAACTGAGAGGGGGGGTGTGAATTAGTTGTCATATAATATTAAAATTTTCAAACTTAACTTAATCTTAGATATGATGAATGAACAATAAACCACAAACAATTAACACATAAAATTCACAAAGAACACCAAGATTTTTTTTTACGTGGAAACCCTATTAGGGGAAAAACCACGGTGGATGTTAGTCCACAATATTATATGTTGTTAAACATATAATGAAAATAATAATGGGAATGCACATGCATTCAGGCACACTGCCTAGAGCTCAATGCTCAAATAAAATAGGGCTCACTGCCCAATAATATAAAGTAAATAGGATTAAATCTAGAGGGTATGAACTAAGAAATAGCTTCTATGCAAACCTAATTATAGTTCTAGTTAAGCAGAGAAAAACTCCTTCACTCATCACTTTCACTCTGCTCAACAATCAAATGGATAGATCAATGTTCACACACTTGCGCTATCTCTAGCTTTTCTGACTTCACACACACACCAATTTTGCACAAGAAACCACTCTTATATGTTTTCATTATTGAATTACATCAACTACTTTGTCGGCCAGAAAATATAAAACATATTTACACTGTCGGCCCAAATTAACAAGTAAATTTTCAATATGAATCAAACACCATCAGCCAATATTATGATGCGACTGAAAACAATATCTTCGAGCACTCTAAACATTCAAATTTCAATCTCTAAGGATCCACAACATGTTACCACCATCATATCAGCCAGGAACATGAAAACCTGAACATGCACAAGAAAATCTTCGACCATGAGCACACCGATCAACATAGACGTACAAAAATGATAGAGAGTGATCTAGAAGCATCCAAAAACAACAAAAAGTGACATAGAAGCATCCAAATCAACTAAGATTACCATAATTACACAAACTTCAATCAAGAGCACTGACAGAGACCACAAAAACACTATTAGAACACAACACAATCAATTCTTCATGTGTGTCTGCCTCGTACAATGATTTCATAACTGAGCTTCTACAACCACAATTTAGAGATTGGAAATCCAACCTAAATAGCTATTCAATTACTATGAAGGTGCATTTAACTTGTCAACCCAGGGACGTGAACTTGAAATGGGTCATTACTGTATGTGCACTAGGGGCTTAAGTAGTCACTGCATGCTACAACTAATAAACGCAATGTTGGAAGCAAGTAACAGAAAGGAAATGAAAAAAATACTAAATATAAATCAACACCTATGCCTAAAATGAAACACAAAGCAGGAATGAAAATCTGCACAACAAATAGGGACTACTATGTTCACTTTGGCTGCAAGAACAGACACATAATGGACTTCTAGTGGCTACAAGAATAGTCAATGCTAGATTTTAAGCTAAGTATCGAACAATAGGTAAATACTAAACTAATACTAAACTAAGAGAATAGATTACTCACCAAGTGGGCCCCCTTGGATAAGTATCCTCTAAGCTAACAAAAACTCAAATGCTCAAGTCAAAACTTTATTTTCATTCACTATAAATTGCACATACAAAGAGTAATTTGTTTGTATTACTGAAAATGAGAGTACAATGTAAGATCATGCATCCCCCAAAGAAGGAGCATGAAATTATTATTTATACCACAGCTAACTAGGCAGTCAACTCCATGACTGGGAGGACACCATTTAGGAAAGCAAGAGAAAGTGGAGCGGTGGTGGTTACGCATGCATGGAATCTAGCCAGACATGCAAGTCAAGCACAGACCCAACACAGTAGTAATTCCCATGCATGCTCAATCATTAAGGTCCACTACAAGGTGGTTGCATTCAGTTGCATGAAGATTCTCTACTTTCGGTTGCCTTTGACCTAGAGCGGCTCCTCAACTAGACGCTATGGTGCATGCCCAACTAGAGGTGTCTTCCATAACTTGGCATATTAAATCTATAGTCCAAGGTTAGTATGCATAATAACTGCGCATCAATAACCACTCCAAGAAACACTCATTAATTGCATGCAAAATCAACATAGACAACCCAAATATTATGCCAAACATCATTAAAGCTTGCAAAGATAGGGTAATGACAAATATCAATGGTTTGAGGGAAAAATTATGCTGATACCATCATTTAATCATTAAAATACATGACATCAATAAGAAAATAGACTATAGATTCAAGACCAAAAACTAGGCTCATCACTCTCCCCAACCTAACGCTTTGTTGGTTCTCCAACAGAGGAAGAAGTGTTCTTTTGCTTGGTCAAAGCTCTGAAATTTGCAACTAAGAGTTGTCCGATATCAGTGGCTGCAGTATGAGAGTAAAGATCCTAATAAAATCCTCTCAATCTATCAAATCTATCTCATCTCTACCTTTTTGTGGCAATATGACTTTGGTAGAATCTAAAATTTGCAATAGGCCACATGAGCATGGGTGGCTGAAAAGTCAAGGGAATCCAATGGCATCCCTGAGTTCTACCAATTTGAATATGCCTCTCAATTCTTTTTAATGTTGCAACATAATTGTGGATGGAATCAGGCTCAACCTATTTCAACTCATTGGTCAGACTATTCCATCTTTGGGATAAGCATCTCCTCATGGTTTCTTCCTTTGATGTTGTCCTTACCTCATACTCAGTGTAAACTGCCTCAATCCAAGGCATAATTTTATTGCCATAACTTGGTATGAGCAGCATTCTATGCCATTTTTTGTAAATGTCCCTTGGGTTACTTGATTCAACTCTAACATGCAGAGGGATATTAGACTCCAATTGTTTATAATCACCTTGTTGTTGTCCCCAACTAATTTCATTTTGCACCCAAGATATGAATGCTCTTAATTGAACATCCCCAACATACAATAGTGGGTTCCATTCATGGTCTTTTGTGACAACATAATTATGTAAATAAAATTCATATAACAAATTCTTTTTTTTAGGTGAGGAAATCTTGTAAGCATTGAAAAATTCCATAGGAGTATCAATATAAGGATTCAAACCTAAGGTGAGTCTTGACATCTTAAAAGAGAGACACTTCTCTTTTAGGAGCAAAGCATAAACCCTCGGGGGTTCTCTACATTCCATAATATTTGGTACTAAGGTTGCCATATCATCTACCCTCTACTTCAAGGTGGTGATTTATGCATTTTTCTTTGCAATTTCTTCATCCTTCTTTTGAATTTCTTCTCTTAACTTTTGTTTTTCCTTTCACCATTCTTCCTCCCTTCTTTGTACCTCTACCCAAAGATTTAAAATTGTTGCATGTACTAAAAAATCATGAGGTTTATGGATGCCTACTAGTCTTTTTGTTGATGATGGTTCCTCATATGGCATTACTTGCATAAACTCATGTTGTCCAGTTATCTCCAGCTATAAGGGTGTTTATTTCTCTTTTTTCCATAGGGGCTCTTGTTCTTGGTGTGGCTGCAAGAACTCCTACTTTGGTTTTGGTTGTTGCTATAGGAATTCCTACTGTAGGACCTTTTGCTCATGATGCAAGAGGTTCTAACTTTCCTCCAATTCCTCTACAATGTTAGCAAGATTAGACAGTGTTATGATTGTTGCTCCTTTAAATATGCCTTCCTCTTTACCTTTGTCAACATGCTCGAGCCCCATTGGAGCTTTAGGGTCCTCATGTGGGGTCTCATTAAGTTTAGGGATTTCTTACACATATTTGACTAGTCTTGATCTCCTAGGAGGTCCTTCATTTCTTCCTTTGGCTACAGGAGGAGTAGCATCAACTTTCCTATTTTTCAAACTTGGCACTTTTATTCCCACAAGCTATGTTTTAGCCTTCCCTTTCCTGATTTTTGCCCCCCTTTTCTGTGCCCTAGTTTTCATGAGGGTTTCAAGTGGAACTTCATCATCATCAAAATCTGAGGAAGAGCTTTCTTTTTTAGAGTGCTCTATTCTAGAAGAGCTAATTTCAATGGTTTCCTCTACTGCAGGAGGATTTATACTAGGGTCGGCACCAAAGGTTGAAGCACTAGGAATGGCTTTCACCATGCTCGCCCTCCTGCTAGACCTTCGAGACCAAGGTATAGCCCTAGGTGGAAAATGTTCAACGTTGATAATCTACTCCTAGCAATAATATTGATCAACCTTAATAAACTCTTCCCAACTCATTCTAGAAACATCACACAGATATTTTTCAACTAGCAACTTAATTAGGTAAATAGAATTATCCTTACCTTTTTGGGTTTCTGCTGCCATGATTGAGAGAAGATTGTATAGCACATTGGGTATATTCATCTCCTCTCATGCCTTATGTCATTCAAATGCTTGAAATGGATAGAATGCAAGTCTGACTAGTGGCCCTCACAAGTAATGTATTCGATGTCATACACAACTATTTGCTTCCATGGCTTAGGCAGAGACATTCTTTTTCACCCTATTTGTCTATGTTCAATGGGGGGTCATTTGGCTCTATAAATTTATCCCCAGCTGACCTAGCATCTCTAGAAATAGGGTAATTTTCACCATCAGCAGGTAACCTCATGACTTATGCAATTCTGTCCTTTGTTGCTAGGACTTCTAACCCTTTCAGTGTGGCTTTTCCTTTTGAAAATTTCTGGGAAAATTCAAGGGAAATGCCTTCATCAAAACCATCCAACTTCAAAAAGTAATCTATCCATCCACAGTTTTGAAATGCAACCTGGCATTGTGCATCCTATAGAAATATATCATGCACTATGGGTTCATTTCAAACTAACCCACCTCCCATTATCTATAGTCAAACAAATGATTTGCAACTTCTTTTCAACTTTTTTGCAATTCCCCTTCTAAAAATCAAATGCACTTCCCTGTAGTATCTGCTAATTTCCAATGCTGGTGTCAAGTGAATTTATTTTCTTTTGTTTTACCCTCTTTCTTGAAATTTAAGACTACGATAGGGAAATAATAGTAGGAAAAGGGGTCATAAAGGGAAATTATGATAGGAAAAACTAGTGGCTACAGTTATTGTCATTTCATTCATGCAATCAGCTCATTCTAAAATTCTAACACAAGCTAGTATGGTTTGACACATGGACAATTAAAATTTTGCATCTTTTTCGTTTCCCTCCCCCAACCTAAATTTAGACATGTGTCCACACATGTGAGATGGGAGTGGTGATTGACAAGTAATGATGGCATTTATGTGAATACCTATGCTAACATACAACAATTAAATGAATGTACTTGAAAGATGATTAAAGATAGCAATTAATGTGCACATACCTAAATGTGTGGAATATTTACTACAAAGATCATGGATGAAGTAATGCTCGCCTTGTTGGAAAATGGATTGAGCAATGAATGAGGATGGAATGGAATGGAATGAGGTGGAATGAAGATGGAAGAGAGAGAAAGGTGGTACGGATGGGTGGATGGGTGGATGGGTGAAGAAATGGACTTCCACATAAGTGAAAGTCTTTATTATGGAAAGTACGTACCTCAATTATGTTGAAGGAGGGACATTAGGTCCACAGCTTTTAGCTGCAAGAAACTCCAAGTGCTAAGTGAACTGCTACAAAAATTCTTCTTTAAAGGCTGGCTTATGATATAATCTGAGGCGATGACCATTGACAAGTAATTCAAACATGACAGGGTCAATGGTGGTAAGCTGAATACCTCCATTTGGAAAGACCTCAGCAACTTAATACAGTCTAAGCCACCTTGTCTATAATTTTCCTACATTATCTTGGTATTCTGAGTCATAGAGCAAGGTCCAATCTCCTAGTTTGAACTTCTTGTTTTTGATAAATTTATCATGACACTTAATTCTCTGATTCTGTATTACTTCAGTATGTTGCAGGGTTGCTCTCCTTATCTCATCCAAAGCATTTAGCTACATGATCCTTTCTCTCTATGCTTTAGAAATATACATCCCTAGGTCTACTGTAGTTTGCAAGGTTTTGTGTTCAAATTCAATTGTCATCATAGTTGTGTTCCCATATAGCAACTCAAACAGGGTGAAGCCTATAGTTGTTTGCATGTTGTCCTATAAGCCCAAATAGCTTCAGGTAATTTTTTTCCTAATCTTTCCTATGAATGGATATTTTTTGGTCAAAATGGCTTCAATTTCTTGGTTTGTCACCTTAACTTGGCCATTAGCCTGGGTGTACTGATAAGGAGTAGATTTTTTGTGCCTGATATTATACTCATTTACTGAGGCTGCAACAAGAGTTGATGTGAATTGTGGCCCCTTATCAGTGACTATTTCTCTTGGAACTCCATATCTTGTGAAAATATCCTCATAAAGAAACTGTGCCACTTTGTTATCTTTTGCATGCTTCATGGCTTTGACTTCTACCCATTTTGTTATAAAGTTAGTACATACCAATATGTAAGACTTGCCATTGATGGAGGGTTAATTGGTCCCATGAAATCTAATCTCCACTTGTCAAAAGGAGTGATTACTATCTGGGGGCACAATAGCATTTCATCATATCTAGTTGGTCTACCCATTCTTTGACATCTATCACATTTTCTGGTATACCCCCTACATCTCTGTGGAGTGTTGACCAGTAGTATCTTGTGTTCAAGATCTTCATTGTTGTCCTTTTGGCTGCAAAATTTCCTCCACATGGCTCATTATGACATGCATGCAAAATATCATAAGTCTCGTCTTCTCTTACACATCTTCTCATGACATGATCAGGTCCAATATAAAACAAACATCTAATAATCCAAGAGAAATGAAAAGATCTTTCAACAAGTGTTCTTTTCTCTTTTGTGGAGAAATGAGAAGGAACTCTACTTGTAACCAAGTAATTGGCTATGTTAGCATACCAGGGTGTTTGTACACTGAGAGAGAATAGATTTTCATTAGGAAAGGAGTCAACTATGGGTTGGTTTTCTTCTAATGTAGTCATCCTTGAAAGAAAATCTACAACAACATTAGCTCTCCCTAGCTTATCTACAATAGTTATATCAAACTCTTGCATTAATAATAACCATCTTACCAATCTTCTTGTGATCAAAGGTTTATTCATGAGATATTTAATGGTTGCATGATCGGTATGCACAAAGATTTGGTAGCCTATTATATAATGTCTAAATTTTTTTAGTGCATAAACCACTACCAACATTTCTTTCTCTATCATAATATAATTGAATTCAGCTCCTTGTAATTTTTTGCTAACAAAGTAGATAGAATTTTCAACAGTTCCTTCCTTCTTTCCTAAGACTGCTCCTATGGCATAGTTTGATGCATCAATGTGAATGTGGAAGGCAAGCTCCCAATTGGATCCCTTAAGTACAAGAGCATCTATTAAGGTTGTCTTTAAAGCAAAAAATGTCTGGTCACAAGTTTCGGTCCATTGAAATTCAACATCCTTAGTGAGAAGGTGTATAATGGTATTGCTACCTTGTTGAATTTTTTAATAAACCACCTATAGTATCCCACGTGGCCCAAGAAACTCCTAACATCCTTCTATTTTGTAGGTGTAGGAAGATTTGATATTACTTCTATTTTTGTAGGGTCTACTTGAATTCCTTTGTGGGAAATGTAGTGATCAAGAACTACACCTTCGTGCATCATCATAAAACATTTTTCACTATTCAAGGACAAGTTTTGATCTTCATGTCTTTGTAGGACCTTCTTAATATTTTCCAATGCTTGATCAAAATCAACACCATAAGTGGTGAAATCATCCATGTAAATCTCCATACAATCATGAGAGATGTCAAAAAATATACCAATGACTACCCTTTGAAATATTGTAGGTGCATTGCACAAACCAAATGGGAGTACCAAATAGAATAGGTCCCCCATGGATAGGTAAATGTGGTCTTCTCCTGGTCTTCTGGTGCAATTTGGATTTGGTTATAGCCGTTGAATCCATCTAGAAAAAAGAATTATTGTTTCCCTGCAAGTGTATCCAAAACTTGATCAATTAATGGTAAAGTTCCAAAGTGATCCTTCTTAGTGGTGGCATTAAGTTATCTATAATCGACACAAACTCACCACTTCCCTCCTTTCTTGGGAACAATCACCAATGGATACACCCACTAACTATCTGAAATGGGATAGATAAATCCTGCATCTAGCAATTTTTGTAGTTCTCCTTTCACAATTTCTCTTAGTGCAGGGTTAATCCTTCTTTGTGGTTGTTTTATTGGAGTGCAATCATTTCTGATATAGATTCTATGGGTGCAAAGTTTAGGATCCAGTCCCTTCATGTCATGATAATCCCATGCAAATGCATGTTGATGGGTTCTTAATAGATTTTCCAACAATAGTTGTTGCGTTGCACTCAATCTACTATTAACATTCAAATATCTTCCTTCTGACACATGTACTTGTGTAGTCAATTCTACTATGGCTACTTCATTAACACATGGTACCTTTAGTTCATAAAGTAGCAATGTATGGAACATACCTATTGCTATAGGAAATCTGTCTATAAGAGTAGTGGCTGCAGGAAGAACATCTGCAGGAACAACGTCTGGAAGAACAGTGTCTGTAGGAAGAATAGGCAGAAGTGTGTTGGCTGAAGTAGAAGATGGTGTATCCCCTACTCTATAATGGTTCTGAAGGATGTTAACCAACACCTCATCATCATCTTGAAGCTACATGAAAGATCTTCTACCTAGCATCATAAGTTGTGCCACAAAATTAACTTCATTGACCTCTTCACCAATTTGTGGCCATATAGAATCTTCTTCATCATGAGATGGCTGAGCAGGTGAATAAAGAACAAAATTTTTAGTGCTCCTTCCATCTGAAATGGTCATGTAATCTGACCAACTCCTAATGCAGGCATCTGTAGTGGCTAACCAAGGTCTTCCAAGGATAATGGGATACCCGCCTAGTGTGGCCTTACAGGAAAGAATCATAAAATATGTTGGATATTCCTATGAATCTAGCACTACCACAAGATCCTCCACTACACCATCAAGCTTAATAGTAGAGCTATTCACAAGCTACAGGATAGTAGGATTAGATCTCATGCTTGTAATATTTAGTTGTTGTGATATGTCTTTGGTCATTACATTGATTGTTGCTCCTAAATCAATTAGATCATTCTTCACTTGAATCACATTTATGACAACTACTACCATAGGACTACTTGAATCATTATACTTGGGAATAGTCACTTTTCCCAACATGATATCAGCTAGCTGGCCCACCACATGGACTGTAGTTGGGTCTTTCTTTCTCCTTCCTAGCTTCTTATGGCAAGCTTCCTTGATGGCTTTGTCATAGATAGGGACATCTGTTATGGCCTAAAATAGAGGTGTTTGAACACATATATGCTTCAGTTCATCCAGGATGTCAAAAGTAGTTTCCTCCTTTTCTTCCTTCTTCTTGGTAACTTTCAATCTATAAGGAAATGGTGGTTCTTGCACAGTCTATTTGGCTTGGACTGGTTCAATATTTTTAGGTGGATTTGGCTTAATAGGCTCATTTATAGGTTCCTCCTCCTCTTCCATAGGGAGCTCAGTGATGATGGGCTTGGAAGGGGCTGGTAACTTGGTTCCTAAACATAGATGGATATCACTTATACTCACAACATATGCAATAAATTGGTTTGAATCAGCATAATATATAGGTTGTTGTTGTGGCTTATTATTAGGATTGGGCGTGGGCTGGGCTAGTAGCTGCGTCAGTTTAGGTGCATTAGGACTTGGATTAGTAGGTGGAGGCATTATGGCAGGTTTTCGAGGATGAGAAGGTGGCTACATGTAGGTGGTATTCTAGGTAGGCCATTGTTTCCCTCCTCTCCATTGATTTGTTTGCCGCCAATTTCCTGGAGGTGGTTGCCAATGTCCCTGAAATTGCTGCCAATTCCCCTGAGGTTTTTTCCACTAAGGTGGAGGACTCTAATGGCTAGGCCATGCATTTGGAGAGTTTCTCAAAGGTTGTAGTGGATACTCTCCATAATTGAGTGGATATGGGGGCTGCCATTGGTTACCAGATGAATAAGAGTTAAAATATGGTCCAACATAAGATAGTGGATCTAGTGGCATACCTTGTCTAGGAGCCCAAGGCTTCTTTTGTGCAATAAAGTAGACTTGGTCCTCTTCAATCTAAATTGGATTGAACTCAGGTGGATTCTGTTTATTATCCAGATTAGCGACCATCTTACATTTGCATTCCCTCTTCTTCTATCTACAATCAGGACAATACTTTGCTAGCATCATTTATGCCTCCTCTTGCTTCTTTTTAGCCTGAAGTGTATCCAACTAAGTGGCTAGATTGTTGATAATGTCTTGCTTGAAATATTCCAGCAAATGTGTGATCTCCATTCTTGAAACTCCTCTAGTAGTTGATGTACCCATGGATGATTGATAAGCTCCGACTTTCTTTGAAGCTACCCTGGAATAATTCTGACATATCTTCTTGATATCTTCCCAAGGAACTTGGGAGATATCTCCTCCTACCATGAGATCCAAAGCATCAATATAGCCTTCGTTAATTCCTCTCAGAAAGAGTAACTTTTGTGAATCCTCGTTGAGTGCATGGTGTGGAGATTTTTGTAGGAAAAATAGAAATCTTGCAATATAGTCTTCCATGCTTTCATCTTCCTTCTGCTACATCCTAAAGATGTCTCCTCCTCTCATGTCACTACCTTTGCAAAATTCCTTGTACCTCTCAAGGAATTTTGTCTTCATTTCTTCCCAATTTTGGATAATATCTCTACCTAGGCTCATGAACCATCTTAATGGAGCTTCTTTCAAAGTGGTAGGAAACAACTTAAGCCTATGGGAATTAGTAGTATAATCACAACTTCTATAGAGTATATCAAATTCAAATATGAAGGTATTAGGATCTTTTGTCACAAGTCCATAAAACTTGGGTAGTTATGAAGCAGGGATATTCTTGGTGTTGTCGACTTCATTCTGATGGGTGATAGAGAAAGGAAAACATGGTTGGTTCTATCGATTCCCATTTGCATCTCCCATGCCTTCTTGGTGTAGTTCAACAAAGGGATTATCAAGCTAATTTTGATCTTCTGAGGAGACTTCAAAGCTAGTCAAATTAGGGTATGTGTTTGCAAAGGGGTGTGGATCTTCTTCTTCTTCTAATAAGTTCTAGTACTTGACTAATTGGAATGGACGAGGATTGTTAGGAAGAAATCTCTCATAAGAATCTCTCCTCCTTCCTCTATGCATGTGGTATCACTTGCTATCAGTCAACTCACATAAAGAATTGATAAAGAATCAAGGGGGGGTCATTACTTCCTATGCAATATTATGCTAAGAACAACTTCTAAAGATACTACAAAAAAACTACCAATGACTCCAAAAGCTTCCTAGCTTGACACCATCCCTAGAAATGGTGCCAAAAATGTCTACCTCCTACAATGATTTCATAACTGAGCTTCTATAGCCACGATTTAGAGATTGGACATCTGACTTGAATATCTATTCAATCACTATGAAGGTGCATTTAACTTGTCAACCAAGGGATGTTAACTTAAAATGGGTCAGCACTCTATGTTCACTAGGGGCTTAAGTAGTCACTTCATGCTACAACTAAGAAACGCAATGCTGGAAGCAAGTAATAGAAAGGAAATGAAACAAATACTAAACATCAATCAACAACTATGCCTAAATTGAAATACAAAGCAGGAATGAAAATCTGCACAATAAAAAGGGACTACTCTGTTCACTTTGGCTATAGGAACAAACATAGAATGGACTTCTAGTGGTTGCAGGGAAAGTCAATGTTAGATTTTAAGCTAAGTATCAAATAGTAAGTAAATACTAAACTAATTCTAAACTAATAGAATAGATTACTCACCAAGTGGGCCCCCTTGGATAAGTATCCTCTAAGCTAACAGAAACTCAAATGCTCAACTTAGAACTTTATTTTGAAAATGGGTGATGGTTTACTTCGTGCATGGAATCCGACCGGATATGCAAGTCAAAGCGTAGCCCCAACCACGAGTAGTAACACACCCATGCATGCTCGATCACATTGGGTCCACTACAAGTGGTTACATTTAGTTGCATGAATATTCTCTACTTCCAACTACCTCGACACAGTGCGGCTACTCAACTGGATGTTATGGTGCATGCCCAGCCAGAGGTGTCTTCCATAACTTGGAATATTAAATCTATAGTCCAAGGTTAGTTCGCATAATAACTGCACATCAATAACCACTCTAATATACATTGATTAATTGCATACAAAATCAAAATAGACAACCCACATACTATGCCAAACATCATTAAAGCTTGCAGAAATAGGGTAATGTCAAATATCAATGGTTTGAGGGAAACATTATGCTAATACCATCATTTAAGCATTAAAATCCATGACATCAATAATCAAATAGACTATAGATTCAAGACCAAAAACTAGGCTCATCAACATGGACCTCTGAAACCTCTGGTAGATGAACTAGATACTCTCAACAATAAACCCTCTAGTCCACAACATGTGATCTTCAACGTATAGAACAAAATGCCTTCATGACTTTCATTGTTCCACTAGCAACCTACAACTCTTCCTTTCACAATTTTCTCGATATCCTCAACATATACAACATTCAATACAATAATGCTAATAGTGTTGATATCAATGAAAACCACATATCAGCAACACAACCACATCATCTAAAAATTTTCCAACAATCTTCCCCTTTGGCATTAATGGCAACACATGATGTGAAAAATACCATCAACCTAATACACTTACTCCCCCTTAGATTCTAACTCTTCTTCACAACTGCTCTTCTCCCCAAAAAATATTTTTCACATTGTTCTTTGCCCCCTTTGACATCAATGGCAAAGGTAAGCATTACCTTTCCACATACAAGCTCTGAACCACATATTTGTACATCTAACTACTCCCCTTGAGTAGCAGCCACAAAAACATCAATCTAGATCAAAAGATATCTATGAAGCACATGGATTGATGCAAGTAAATGCATCTCTTAGTTTTTA
>VDFB02330812.1:0-19010 GCA_007258455.2 Sequoia sempervirens
TGTTCATCCGGATTTTCCGCGTGTCTTGGTTTTCTCTGAAATTTCGTCCTGGGCTCGGGTTTCCAGATTTTTTCATACACGTCTTGTCGCTCATTAATGCTTGCAGTACCTTTGCTCAAACACATAAATGGGTGGATTTAAAACCTTTTAAGCATCATTTCAACTTCATTATTCACTTGTTTGCTACTTTGGCATCTGAGTGCATTCTTTGTTTGAGCTTTGATTATTGATTTTGAGCCGCTTGCGTGTGGATTGTTTGGAGCGCTGATTGAGGTTTTCATTTCTTGGGCATACTTGCTTTGTAGTCACTTCTTTGAGTTCGAGTTTTGTCTGGGTTAATCCATGGTAGGTTTTCGATGGCCCTTCCATTTGTTTACACAATGATTAGGTTTTTCTGAGTTGATTGATGATCATTTCGGGTCGTCTCATGTTTAGCCACGATTTTCTTCTTATCAAATTGGGGTTTGACCCATCTCTTCGTGAAAACCTCATCACCCACACCATGTGCACTTGTATTTATCCATTAAATGATGGGTGCATCCATTTGGAGGGTGTTCTGGGTTAGATTTCTGCCCTCTAAGTGTGTAATTTGTTGTATTGTGCGAGGTTAGGGTTTTTTCGGTGCTCAGCCCAGATTATGGAATTTGTAATGATTTGTCTATCTTGCGCCTGTATTAAACTAGTCCCCTACCTTGTGAAGATTCAAATGCTTTAGATTCATCCTTATGGGTAGTATTCCAAACCCCGAAATAACCCTGGTTTTCATGGCGGGAGGTTTATTCATCAAAATTAGGGCATCATTGTTTTGCCATAAGCACTCATCATTTGAAAGCTTTGGAAACTTAAATTCATTTACATTCTAAATCTTGTTGGTTGGCATCAATTTTGAAGTCATTAGAATCCTAGTGAGAAAGGTTTTTCATGTTCATTTAGTTGTTGGCTCACGTGTTGTTCTTCGTCGGGTTCCCGTGGTGTCCGCGGAATTTCTACGCACCCAGATTTTCCCAGTTTCGGCCAATTCCGTGGGGTATAGCGAATTCCAGAATATTTGAACTATCCGTGAAAATCCTTCCTGTCCGGACTTTTCCAGTTTTTCTGTCTGGTTTTATTTCTTTCAATTTCTCGAGGATAGGATTAATGGAGTAAATGCTAAATGTTGATTTCTTGTTGCTAATGCATGAATTTCATGATAATCTTATAATCTTTGTCTGTATTAATGATTTATTTGGGCAAATGGTGTCTTGGCAGCAGGAATCCGTCTGGGTCGGATTTCTTCGAAATTCTGCCCCGACTGGATTTTCCTAGCTTACCTTGTTTTCCCAGATTGTTCTATTTTTATGAATTTTCAAAGATTGGCAATTTGTGATAGTTCTTAACTACTTTATATGATTTCATGCTAACCTTTGGAGTCGAATATGCATGATAATTGGATACTTATGATGATATTTTGTGAGTGCAGGCTAAATCAAGCAAGGCCACTGTAGGAAAGTCCAAAGGTGACACGGAGGGGTCCTCCATCTCAGAGGCAGAAAGATTAAGATTGGACACTAAGAGTCAACTCCCTGAAAGCAAGATATCTTCTGTGTGTGTCGAAGTGTCTGACACCAATGTTGGAGCCTAGAGATACGAGGAGTTTAAACAGAGGATAGCTCAGAAGGATCTGTCGGTCTTGAGGCAGGGAATGATGAAATCCGGGCTTGTTCATGTGGCAGGGTTCCCTCCGGCAATCCAATGCTATGAATTAATCCTGGAGTGTTCCCGGCAGTACGACTTTGATACACAAAGGGTTGTCAGCACTGAAGGAAGAGTCTTGGCCAATTTTAGCCCTGTTTCTATTGCCCAGGCCTTTGACATGCCGGATTTTCCTTCTGTGTGCGCTCTGAACATGGATCTAGCTAGGACATACTATGAGAACGAGCTGGCTAAAGCTCAACAGATGATCAATGCTTGGTTGGAGAAGCCAAAGTCACATTACTCTAAACTGCCCAAGCAATTACACAGGATTAAGTTCAGATCAGATATTTATGATGCAGTTACATTTCTTAGCAGGGTGGCAGGATTGAAGAGTGTCGGAGTACTGGAGAGTTGGATGGTCCATGTGATCACCAAAATTGAACAAGGAACCAACTATCACTGGGCAGGTCTTATTAGCACCATAATTGATAAACAACTGAGGGACGTCCTGGAAACCAAGAGGTTCACCATGTCCTCCTATGTCATGTATGTGTTGGCAAGATTCTACCCATACAGGGGTTTGAATCCACGAGGGACATTTGGATAGGACATTGTTTATGAGATTTATCCGAAATTGCACCTAGGACACCGGGATTATAGAAGGGCCAATGATGCATTCACAATGCACATCACTAGGATGCTTCAAAATGTCGAGCATGTGAGATTGTCAGATGGAGTAAAGGATTTGATAAAGAGATACGGGGTCTGGTTCATTCAGTTTCCTACCTTCTCCTACATCAGAATTGATGGATGTCCGGCTGTTCCATACAGGTTGCCTAGGTACCCTACTGATCATATTGTGTTATTGGAATTGGTGAGACAAATATGTGAGTTTGATGCAATTGTCAAGAGGGAGAAGCATAAAATAGGTTTTGGTGGGGATTTCTCTCTTGGAATTGGCATAGCAGAGGTATGTCCTTCCATTCAATCAACACACGCAGCAGGTGATGAGTTGGCAGCTCATGGTTTCTCCTTCCATTCCAAAAGGACAAATTTTGATATCACCGGGGAAGCACAGAAGAAGGCCACCAAAGAGTACCGTCATAAGGATGACCTAGAAGACTATTGGGAAAATATCAAAGATGATTTTGAGGCAAGGAAGAAAAGGTATTCAAGGCTCCCTGTTGATGCAATCAGACAATATAATGTTAAGTTAATCCCTGACCAGTTAGAAGATGATGGAAATTTGGTGCAAGACCATGCCTATGAGTCTGTTAAGGATAGATCAATTGGGGAGATAAGCTGGAATGATGATGAGGTCACAGAGTTGGAAGACCTAATGGCCCCTGTCATGAAATTTACTACTTCATGGCTAAAACATAAGGTTTGGGAGTTGGAAAGTGAGAAGGTACCTTGTACCTTCAATTTGATGGGAAACCTTAATCCAATGTCTACTTCAGAAGAATCCGGGGAAGATGACCCCAAAGGGAAAACTAAAGATAGCTCACCCTTCAAAATAAAAATCAGAGGCCCTAAAGAAGGTGAGCCAGAACCAAAAAGAAAGCCGAAAGGGAAGAAAAGAAGTAGATCTTTGAGAATAGGCAAGTCTTCTAAAGAAAAGGAAGTTGAAAAAGCAGAAGAAGAGGATGCTCCTCCACCGCCAAAGAAGACAAGAACCGCTAGGGTTTCAGAGAGGAAAGGTCAGGATACCTCTAAGAATGAGCCTCCGATTGTTGATGTGGAGAGTTCAGGGGAAAAGACAAGGGTTTATTCAAGGAAATCAAGGACTCCATCCCCTAAGGAAACTGTGCAAAAGATGGATCCTCTTCCAAACTCACCAGTTGTGGAGCAATCTAGGGCTACTTCCCCTTTGCCAAATGCACCTGAGCAAGAAACAACCCATCAAGAACAAGAAACCAGTGGAGAGGCGAAGCCATTCAAGGAGGGAGAGCTCTTTGGTGAGGCTGCTGAGCTTGAAGTTGAAGAAAAGGAAAAGCACCCTTCTCCATTAGTCCAATATGATGATTCTCCGACAAGCAGCAGAGGAAACAGATCACCAGAGAAGGAGAATATCCCGGTTAGAACCCCATCACTGGTGCAGGAAGAAGAGATTGAGAAGGGTGATCAAGGTGAGCAGCCCCCTGAAAAGGAAAAAGATAAAGCGTCAGAACAGCATGAAGAGGTAAAAATAGATGAAATCCGGGTGGAACCTGCTGTCCCGGATTGGCTTGAAAAGGAGATCACACGAAAGAAACAAGTTGTTGTTGAGGACACTCCTTTGGATTGGGATGAGATGTTGTCCAAGATCGGTAAAGGCAGGAAGAAGAAGGCAGCTAAGGTAGTTTCAAAGATAGAGAGGGATGAATTAAACAACAGAGTCATCCACATTGCCACCCTTGCTATAGACAAGACTAGAGAAGATGTCACTGGTGAGGATTATAATGTACAAACTTTTAACCTTGGACCAGCATCTATGGAGCAGGATATAGAGGAGTATGAAGGGTCTAGTGCTGTAATAATTGGCAGACTAAGGAAAGAGACCCAGACCAAGCATGAGTTGAGAAAGGAAAATGAGAGGCTTAGGAAATGCTTGGAAGATGTGATGAAACCCCTGCAATCTCTTCACCCATCTTCTTCTGCCACTCCTGGTTTCTTGCCCAAGGAAACCATTTCTGAGATTGAGAAAATAAAAGCCTCTGCTCAAACTACAATGGATTGGTTAAAGGATGTGCAAATAAAAGGAGATAATGCAATCAAGGATATCCTTTCGGTTGGGAAAGATGTAATCAGAGCTAAGGACTTATTGGAGCATGTGCTATCCCAGGATAAGGAGGATATTGATCTTCTGTTGCATAAATCCAAGGTGATTATGGAATATGGCAAAGATCAATTGGCTACAGATGGGATTCTTTCTTCCTCCAGACTAAGTGAACCATGGGAATGGTTTGAGGCTTTGCAAATTCAGCAGAAGGCCATGAGGAAGATTCTGAAACGAAAGAAATCAATAGATGGTGATTTAACTGGACTCTATGAGGGTTGTATTGCATTTTTTGAGGTCATGACAGGTAGGAGGAAAATTTCTCCTAAGTATCTGAGCCTAGAACAGCTAAGGGAATGGTGGCATGATGTTTATGCTCCAGATTCTAAGAATGTCATAACTGGACATCAGTTAGATGATGCAGCAACCTACCTGGCAGTGATGGATAAATATCAAGCCCACAAAGATGATTGGAATCAGACTGTTAAGCAATCAAAGGAGGAGATTGGCTCCATAGGATGTCGGCTTAGGATCTTGCCTTTGCCACCTGTCACCGAGCTGGATAAAGTGTTTTTGAGGGTTCAAGGATCATTGGCCCAGAGTAAAGATAAGGGAGGCGGTAGTTAATGCCATTTTGGAGATTTATGCTTCCCTATTATTATAGGGCATGTATTGATCCGGGCTACATTGGGGACCGTGTCTAGGCCGACCTTGATGATATATCGGCATTTAATGTGTGCCTTATTTTGAATTCCTAAGGCCGACTTGTTTTGGCAGTTGTTCTTATTTTGTAAATGTTTGGCTGGGCCGACATGTCTTGAGAATTTGCTATAAAAGGGCATTCTTGCCTCATTGTGAGGGTTAGCTAGAAATAATAGAGACAAGTTAGACCAAAGAGCTAGAGCATTTTGTAGTAGAAGTAGTAGTTAATTTCTTGAAGCAAACATTGTTACAGAACAGTGGAATTGTTGCAGCATTTTGATGATCTAATACAATTGAAGACATTGTGGTTTTCCTGGTGAAATATCTTGTGTTAGTTTATCTTGCATGGTTCCTGTTGTTTCATTGCTTAAAGATTTAGAATTTAGTGTCTTGGAATTAGATTAGTTGGTGAATGATGTTCATGATTTAATATTTGGAATTTTCGTAGCAATCTCTGGTCTATACTCCCAGTAACTATCTGATTGTAGTAGGCTGGTGAAGTCAACCTGGACCATATATTTACATGTGCTTAAGTTTGATTGTGGATGAATGTCTATGATTTGAAAATCTATATACCTTAGAAGATTGCACCATTCTTGTGATATTGCATTGAGGGTTGATCAAGGATTGGTTATTTGAGATTGGTCTATTCCAGATATCTATCATTTGCATTGTTCATTATAGGAATAGTTTAGATCTTATCATATTCTTGCACCCTTATCTTTTGCTATTTCTTTATCATCCCAAGTTAGATTTAGGATTTTAAGATCATCATATTGCAAAACCTGATAAATTGAAAGATACAGTTTGCTTGTAGTAAGGTCCAATTGTGATTACCAGCATTTCACATAATTATCTGAGCTGTTTATGCATTGTCATGACCTGACACCCGAGAGACCTTGGGGTAATTTTCAGTAATTTATTGTTGAAGATTACCTTCAAGAGAGAGATACAGGGATATTGTATTTCCTGGCCTCGAAGTTGTTGCTGTTCCTCGAAAACACCATCAAATTCCTACCGTGTGTGTGTACAAATTGCACAACAATGGCTTGATGACAATGTTGAAAACTTTGACAACTTTGTAAAATTTCACTTTTGATCCAATTTCAATCCTTCTTCACCTACAAATCTGCAAACACACAAAGAGGAGGAAAATGTTTGTTTTTGGTGTATAAGGGTTTGCCTTGGTCAAACCCCAATTTGATAATTAAACCTTGATAATCAAATAATAACAAAATGAAGAAAATGATGAATGAACAAAGCTTGTTACACCTCACCAAACCCTTTAATGGTTTCCCTTAGAGGACTAAAGTCTAACACATCTCTCTAAGGACTAGATCTTGCATGAAATGGCTTGATTGATGATGAATCTTGATGCTTGAATACTTACTTGAAACTTGAAACCTACATCACAATTCTAGCTCCAAAAATATGCATGAGTGCAAATAACTTTGACATGATGATGTTGATCTTGATTGTTGTTGTAGATGACTATTAAATCTGCTCTCCAATTTTCTTAACAATAATACTTTCTCTTGTGAAAGTTGCCTCAATGCTAGATGTTTTGAATTGATAAAAAGACTATGTATTTATAGGTGATTTTCTAATTTTCTGGCAATTAAACATGAAAAGATGACAATTGTAATTGTAATTTGAATCATTAAAATACCACCAAAAACACATTAAAATTTAGGACCTAAGACCTAAGGAGGACCCATTCATGCTTGGGTGAATGGGTCCTAGGCCCTAAATTCAAGACACACAATTTTTAAAGTGTTTAATTAATGTTTTCAATTGTTTAATGTAGGTTCCCCTTTCAGAAAACAAAATTAATTGGGATTTTAAATGCATAATGTTGGCATATGTCTTCTAGTGTTGTCATTGATGGCAACTGAAGTCATTCCCATGATCCATAGTTCAGTATCTAGTCACATCGGTAGATAATGTGATATTGTGTGTACACCTAATTTCATCACATGAGAACGGTATCCAAATGTGATGCGGGAAAACTTTAGTGCGGCAAAATTCCTCTGCCTAATTGGCTAATAATTGAAATTGAGACTTCCAAAAATGGCTAATAGTAAAAGATAAAAGAGGATGTTGAATCACCAAGTTTTACAAAAAAATAATTTTGTCTCAATTAATTTTCCTCTGTAAATGATGTGTCATTAGAATCGATTCACCAGTAGTTTATACTATAATTACAAATATTAATTAAATTCTTCAGTAATATTATATTACTACCATTATTTGGGGCAATATCGCCACAATAATAAATTAACGTTTAATTTTAGGGATACTTTAGCCTTGAATAGAGCTTTTATTTATTGTCATTGAATCATCAATTATCTTTTTAATCAGATGGCTATAGGTTGATTCCGTGCCCTAATACACACATTCCTTTTAAAAGGCTTGTTGAGGCCTAGAATTTGTTTTGGTCCACACGATTAAACCTAATCGTGTGGCCCAAAACAAATTTTGGGCCTCAACAAGCCTTTTAAAAGGCACGTATGTATTAGGTTGCAGAATCAACTTGCAACCATTCGATTAAAAGGCTAATCAATGGTTTTCATTGTCGGCCTATCACCCAAAACTTGAACCTTGTAACCTATGTTGCGAGGTTCTGGAAGTTTGAAACTAGGCGACAGTGTGTTGGTTGAGGGATCACTGACTTCTCTAACCTTGAAACCTTGTCGCGGTGTTCAAAAGTTTCTTAACTTCCCGATTGGTTGATCTTCTTTGTTGTTGCGGCATCTTGGAGTTTCCTAACCTCCGACTGGAGGTTGTGAAGTTTGTGGTTTCTCTGACTAGGCGACAAGCCGATGGATGGTGGGACTAGTCTGCATGGATGGTGATGACCGCGTACGGCAGTGACTTGGATGTCGACGGATGTGGGGACCACTTGGAGGTTGGGAGTTAAATATTTAAGTCTTTTTCGAGAGACTTGTTGCGCATATTGTAGATTCCCATCTTGATTCTCCGGAATTGCACAAGTGGTGTACGTGTGTCTTGGTGGAGACCACAAGGAATAGCCGACAGTTTGGTGTGATAGTCAAAGGTGATGGATGAGTGATGTGTCAACACGTGGCACAATTTCATTTGTTGATTTTACATCGCTATTGTAAATCAACAATCATTAGCAAATTTTAAAAGGAGAGATTCGCCATTGTAATTAATCTTTTTAGTGATTATTTTCTAGGATTCGCCACTGTAATTATTATTTTTACCAATTATTCATTAAGATTCGCTAATATTTTACAATTTTTTTTAATAATGTACATAGATTCGCCACGAAAATTAATATATATTTTCAAATAAAAGGAAAGAGCTGCTTCGCCAATTTTTAACCTTGCCGTAGGGGTTTCTAAATTTATCCCTCGGGTCGATGGCTTCACCAAATCATCTTTTGTGTTTTGGATCTCTTCAATTGCTCGATAAGCATGTGGATTATCTTATTTTAAAATTTTGGGGTGTTGCATTAGTTGTAGTACGAGGTGGGAGGTCCAGTAGGACACTTTCCTGTCTATTTGACTGTTGTAGCTGACTTAGGGAATGTGGCACGTTGTGGATGTGTTAAGAGGAATTATTCAAGATGTTTTCATGTTCAAATATTTAATTATTGGTCCTGGCTATGGACTAGCTGACTTGTTTGGATACACATCAAATTTATTCATGATTTAGGCCGACAAGTTGTAAATATTCTTAAGTCTTATTGAGCCGACTTGTAGCAAATAAACTCCTAATCATAGATATATTTAGATGATTGATTACATCATTTGTGTGTATGAAGAAGGTGTATTGGTGTATGTTGCAAAAACACAAGGAGTATTTGATCAATATCGTGCATATTTTCACTTGCGTATAAGGATTTTGTGTGCAAAATTGAGTAGAGAAGAGTAGAAGTTCAATATCAGTCAGAATGACAGAAGTTCATCATCAGAGCTTAACTAGAACTGAAATCCAACATTAGTAGATGTTATCCATTTAGTTCATTTTCTTTTGGATCTAATAAAAATCATTGTAAGGGTAGTGAGCCCATCTTTTTGAGCAGTGAGCCTAAATGCAAGTGCATTCCCATTTTGTAATACTTCTTTTGGGTATACTTATAACTTATTGTGGATTGTCCATCCACCATGGTTTTTCCCTTAACAGGGTTTCCAAGTAAAAATCCTTTTTTTATGGTTGTGTGGTTTCTTATTTCTATTTCGCATATTACTTTGGTTGAATGTTCTAAGTGGATTAAAAAGATCAATAATAAAGTTATTTTTTACGTAACACCTGATTCACCCTCTCAAGCAGTTAATACTTGTTTCCCAAAAATTGCATACAGGAGCTAATTCCCTCTAAATAAGTCTAACAACTTGGGGAGTTTTGAAAAGTGTTCTCAATGGATACAAGCAGCCTTCAACAACTTTTTATGGTGGTGGCCTTGGATGATCTTGACCAGCCAAAAATATGAGATCCGTGAATTGCAAGATAATCTTGGAGAATGCAGAAAAATTCATCCAACCTTAAAAGACAAGATCAATGAATCAAGAGAGAAAAGAAAGGAATTATGTGGTCACTGAAACGTAAGAGAAAACTGCGGAAGATGAACAACTCAAATGTGATTTGAAAGAGAAAATAGAAGAATGTGAAAAGTTTTCCCAAGAGAATGTTTCCTTAAAGCGTGAGATGGAATCTATCATGATGAGAATGACCAAGGAAATTGAGGATAGAAAGAAGAATGAAGAAAAGCTTGCACAATCTTTGAAAGAAAAGTCAGAACAATGTACCTAACTAGAAAATGAATTGGAACAATCCAAGAACAATGAAGAGGAGCTTGAAAAGCAGCTTGATGAACTCAGTAATGAACTTGATACTGCAAATTAGTATAAGGAGAAATTCAAAGCAAGCTTAGCCAAACTTGATGAACTAATCAAGGGACAAAGAACTAATGGTGACCAACAAGGTCTTGGATATGAAGAAGGAGAAAGCTCCAGATCTAGACAATGGAGCTCTAGATAGAGGACTTCAGGACAAGGAAAATTCAGACAAGGAAACTAGATGAATGGACCTAGAAGGAATCTAGTAAGGAAACCTAATGCTCAAAAATTTAATGGTTATTGCTATACTTGCAATAAATTTGGTCATATGGCTTCTTAGTGTAGGAGTAGAGTGAATGTAAGTGGACCATCATTCTTAGGTCAGTGTTTTAATTGTTATAAATATGGTCATAAGTCAAGTGAATGTAGAATTGAGATGCATAACTTTCTTAGAAATGTCAGATGCTATGCATGCAATAGATTTGGACATATTGCTAACCAATGTAGATCAAGACAAAAATAGTGGAATGATTGGTCTAGATAGAGAAGTGTTGTGTGCTATAGTTGTAACAAATTTGGTCACACATCTAGATTTTGTTGGAATAGAAGAGGTCCAGTAAAACAAATCATGCAATCGAATGTCAAGGGAAAAGGAAAAGTCACTACTGATGAGATCAAGAAGCAAATGCAGAAGAAATGGGTGAAGAAGAATCCATCTACAGAAGGAAATGGATCCACACTAGAAGCCATTTCTGGTAATACTTTAGGAAATTGATTTTAGGCCTCTACCATAGGGGGAGCTATCAAGAAAAACTCATGAACCCCCTACAGATGATTGGTACTGGAATTTAGATAAGTCTAGTAGATACCTCTTAGACATTGTGCAAAGAATCTACGACATTAGTGAAGAATAATGGAGATCTTCATAAGAATTATCTATCTTGGAACATAAAAGATAGTAAACCAGTTGAGTTAGGGCAAGAGCATTTATTGCAAAAGTAAAATTTAGGTTTGAGGACAATAAAAAAATGAATTCCACCCTCATTTTCCATTCTACATTCAGAAGAAAGAGGTCTGGAGAGCTCTAAGGTGGATATTGTCAAATTGAAGAGATATTCAAGCATAGAGGAGAATCTATCATCAAATTCCATTTTGTCTCCAAAAGGTATTTATTGCAAAACCTATGAATTTGTCTACTTGCAATTATGTCTACCCCTCTTATAGTTGAATTCAAGGATAGGATGTGACCAAAGTTCAAATGACATCCATATAAGTCTGTAGACACAAAACCCCTATGTGCATTTTCATCAGTGTCGTACGGAGTTCTACACATTGAAGATATTAGGGAATATGTGCACACTAATATTGAGGATTTTGGTAGTCCACATCTATTGGAATTGTATTCTAATCACATATTTCAAGAGTATTTATCTGTGAAACCTGAATTCAAAACCCTAGTGGACAAGAAATTTGTGCAATTTGTGAAGTTTCCCATATTTGAGGACGAGTGGGTTCAATACATACTGAGTTGTGTGCATGATGAATTCATGTGGCTGGATGTGCCATTCAAAATTACCAAGAAAGCTATTTGTGCAGTTACAGAGTTAAATTCCACCGGTAAACTTCTAGTTTTGAAGTCGATAAAGAATGATGTGGTTACCAAGGCAATTGGCTCACATTAGGACAGAAGGGCAATGACTATAGATCATATTGCCAATGTTGATGTAAAATTTGCATCTATGGTCATAGGGTACAAGCTTTACCACTCGAGCTAGGAAAATTTTGTATCTGGCACTACCATTTATATAGCATATGAAATGATCAAACAAAATGTAGATTATGATCTATGTGAATTAGTCAGAGGTCAACTATTGGAGAACCTGAAGAAGATCAAGAAGGACAAGAAGAATGTATTCAAGTTCAGAAAATTATTAATCTATCTATATTTCTACTTCATAGGTGAAATACCAGGAATTGGTAAAGCTCAATGGTGAAATGATATTCTAGTAGCCGTTGAGATCTAGGATATACTATGTAGTCTAGGTAATCGGCAAACCCGCAACACAATCCTGTGGGGTCATTTTAAAAGCTTTCAAGATCTAATGCATGCCAGAGAGAGAATTCCTGAAGCCTTAGTGGAACAATATAAAGACTCTATGTGCTTCATGGTAGACATTGACCAATGTCACATGGAAGCAGCTGATCCTAAAATTGTTTGGATCATGCCTATGGGATATGAAGTGGATGAAAAAAATTTGAGGATGTATGTAGAACATCTACTAAATTCATGACTATATCCTAATGAAGAAAGGTTTGGAACCTATTTAGAGAAAAGCTTACGAGTTCACTCAGACCTGAGAAAGCCCATGTCAATCAGAAAGGTACGAAAGGAGACAAAAGTCCTTGCAGAGAGAATGGGTCTTCCAGTTGAAATACTGAAAGAAATAAGGAGACAAAGAGATGAATCTAAAGTAGTCAAAGAGAAGGAAAAAGAAACTCCTACTAGTCTGGGAACATCTTCTGCTAGAACAACCAGGAGTTCCCCTGTAGTACAGCCAAATCAAGCCAAAGCCTCCAGAAGAAGAAAGAAGAATAAAATCTCAAGAACTTACAAAGTTGTTTCTACAGATGAAGAGGAAGAAACAAACTCAGAAGAAATAGTTAGAGAGATAAAGGCTACTGGGACTCATGTTGTCAAATTTAACAAAAGAAATCCTTCCAGAAAAGGTGAAGAAGCAAAGAAAAGGACCAAAGTTGACAAGCCCAGTATGTCTATGGAGGAAGTTGAGAATGTAGCAATAGAAGACGAAAATCTCATACCACTCTATGACATGTATGAGACTTTCGATGAATCCAGTAAGAAGGCTCTTGAAGAAGCTATTGTTAAGCACTTGAATTTTTTCAATAAAACTCTTGTTGAAATCATGTCGAGCTTTCCTACAATCCTATATAATGCATTGGAAACTAGAAGAGAGTGCCATAACAAAGGAAGAAAATCTGAGGAAAAGAGTTCTTGCTGACTTGTGTGTGGAAATGGGAATTGAAGAAATGGATTTACTTTTTCATAAAGCTAAAAAGGATTTCAGAAGCAAGTCAAGAATAAACAAACTTATGATTGGTGACACTGATGCTATTATCATTGAGACTATAAGACAATTCTGGAAGAGTACTTGTCAAAGGAAAAGGTAAATATTGAGGAGATCAATACTGAACATGTTGAAGGACATGAGGAAGTGAATGTAGAGATAAATAAGTCAAAAGAAGGAAATGAAAATGAGGAGAACTTGAATGTGTCTAATCCTCCAGGGTTTGAGGATAATTTGACCTCTCCAAATGTAGAAAACTCAGAGACACCTGTTGTATCTAAGGACCAAACTAAGGCGGTTGCTGAAGAAAAAGAGGAATATACTGAAGAAACTAAAATTCCTAAAGACAAACCTGAAGCAGAAGCTCAAGTTGAAAAGAAAAAGGAGCAAGAAATTAGGATAGAGGAAGTGAAAGAACCTTTATTGGAGTAGCAGGAAGAGCTAGATCCTGAGTTGGATGAAAACATAATTAATCTTTCCACTCTGCCTCCAATTTGGATGATGAAGGTCGCCAAAATTTCCCAAGCCAAAGCTAGTGAAAAGATATTGAAATATCACATTGAGGATAGTGAACTTTTAAAGCTTGCATCTAGAGTCCTACAGAAAATAATGCCCACTTATGTTGTGGACCCGTCAGGTTCTTCCTTCGGTGAGTTGAAAAAGTTAATAAACTCTGTAGATTCTCATTTTGAATCGTTTGAGAAATCGGCTCTAGATAAAGTGAAGGAGTTCGAGGAGAAGAGGATTAATAGCCTAAAACAATTAATTGATGTAGACACTTAAAAATGACCTAGGCCTGCAAGCTTAATTTTTTATCTTTCGTCCTAGCATAATTATGACATTTTAATTATGTCATTGGTCCACATTCAACTATTAATTAAAAAACTTATAATTGTTTAATTAATTCATATCTCTTTTATTCTTCATGATTATTAAATAAATTATATTTATTTATTCAATACGTCACTAAGGGTCTATTGTCCTCTTACAATTAAATAAATTTCTTAATTTATTTAATTACCTTTATTCATTTATGTCTTCTCGATTATTAAATAAATGAATTTTATTTATTTATTTAATATGTCACTAATTCTCATAATTAAATGAAATTATTAATTTATTTAATTATTGGTCATAATCCTCTAAATTAAATAAATATTTAATTATGTAATTTAACATTTCTCTCATTTTAAATAAATAAATTATTTAAAATGATCTCACTTTATTAACTGTCACTTCATTTTAGTAAATAATCTAAAAATTGATTATTTACTAACACAAAATCCATATTTTGAATTAATTTAATTCAAAATGGTAATCTTCTTCCAAAAATCAAGTAATTGAGCAAATTATTGATTTTTCAAATCTGCATTTCAGTTCAACTCTTTATCCTCTTGATTTTTGAAATCTTACAAATCAAGTAGTCTTTATCTTCTTGATTTTCAAAAATCTTTATCTTTTTGACTAATTATCACATTTATTCTTGACTGCCGATACGATTTTCTCAAATGACATCTTGACCACTCATTTAATAAATTTTCCCTAACCATAATTAGGGATTGTCATGCACAATCTTGACCGTTGATTTTAGGCTTCCGTTAGCTTTCAATCTCGTCCATCCGTCCAAAATTGCATTTTCTATAAAATGCCAATTTGCTCACATTCTCAGGACCACTTCGATATTTTGACATATTTATGCTTAGATCTTAATTGCATACTTTGCACTTAGCTTGCTTAATTCAATTTGATTACTTGTCATAGGCATAGTCATTTGTTGTTGGTCATAGGCATTTTGTCATTTAAATCCTTCAAAATTTGCATAAGACATAGTCATAGTCAATTGCTCACACATACAAATTTGAGGGCAATAATCATACAATCGCTACGAGCTAGAAGGTGCTATGGAGATGAATCATGGAAGTTTCAAGGAATAACTGGTATAATCTTTCTTGTATTTTCTTTCATTGTACTTCATAGCTCTTTGGGTTTTATATTATTGATTTAATCTGCTAACCTACTTGAAAAATAACCCATTGATACATTAGTGAACCTGACGCACTTTTTTTTTTTTCTATAGAGTTTTTAGTTTTTTTTTTGCAGGTACAAGTATTGAATGACGTATTCGCGCTTTGTAGTGCCACATCTATTGCGTCGCGACACATTCGACATTTGAAACATCGTAATCACTCTGTTGAGCCGTAATCGAAGTAGAGAAAGTCGCTTTTAATTTACCGAGGCTGCATTTTGAGCGTTGTCGATGCATTTTCCTATTGAACTAGAACATGGGACAGCGGCCTTAATCACTTTGTTGTGGCAGCATTTGCTTGAAGTAAAATTTCTTTAAAAATTGCATTAGGGTTTTCTATTTTTTGTTCTTGGTTTTTCGTTATGGTTCTTCTACATTCTTCTTAGCATAGGGGTTTCATGGTACTAATCTTTGTTTTGCGGTGTGTGGCGATTACATTTTTGTGGGTCAAAGACTAGTTGATAAAACTCCTAACTTTTTCTTTTGCAAGTTCGAGTGTCCAAGAATTATTTCAAAACATTGTGCTTGTTCTTTTTAGAATAGAAAACATTTATTTTGATGCATTAAAAATAAACATGTTTTCAATTTTGTCTGATTGTGTTTGAAAGTGGTAGGAAAATATGCTCTCACCCTGTACAAACTAGGTGATCAGAAAGCCAAACCCACTTTGTCCCTATGTAACCTTGATGCAATAACCGAAGTATCGTCTCCCCTTGCATAGTCATGCGATCCTGGGTGTAAGAGAAATGATTATTGCCTCTAGAAATTAGGCCTACTAGGGGATTTCATCACCTCTAGGTGACTCAAACCGACAACAGAGCTAAAGCCAAGCTACCCCCGACTGGTATATAAATGTGAATCTTAAGGGAAAACCTAAGATTACGAGTGCGGATGTGTCATACGGACCAAGTAGTACTCCCCAAAACCCTGTTGAGCTTAACCTCTTCAAGATGGAGTGCCTCCTAAATAGAGATTAGTCTTGTGCCCCATGTATGGCCACTTTCGAGCGAAGTCTCGAATTAAACACCATTGTCTAGTAGCCAAAAACCTTCTATTTGCTAGCACAACACCAGTCAGTGTGAAGGCATCCACATCTTCGCAATTTGTAGTAGAGGTGATCAAACTTCCATGGGAGTTTCATAGGGGTTGGAAGCTTGGTTGGCCTAATAAGAGAGTGCACTATAAGGGGGAGCCCATGTAGCCAAGCTTCTGAATTCACACACTACTGATATGCGGCTAAGGAAACCCGCATGGAATCTAGCGAATACTGTCCTGGCTTAACCATAGGATTGTACTTTTTCTCTTTTGTGTTTGATTACTTTCAAAATATCATGCTTTCCAATTGTTTTTTGGTTACTGAAACGAAACAAACAACACTCAAACATCTAGAAACAAACTGTCAAACTTTAAACAATTCAGATTTTTGACCACAAACATCAGAAATTTGACTTTTTACATTTTGCAACGCTGTTTCTTAAGCTGCAATCCTGCGGCACACCGCATTTTTCTATTTTTGCAACACATCGATATGCTCAAGCATCTACTAATCCAAGCACCATTCACTTGTCTTGAAATCATTTTGCAATCGTAAAAACGCATCTACAATAGCGCACACTTTATTTTCCATATTTAAAGCTGCATTTGCAAAACTACACCACATTTTCCATTTCTCTAGCCGCATTTGATCACTGCAATGCATTTGTTTCCTGTAACGACGTAGTCGCCTGATAGAAAACCAAACACTGTCCCAGACCAAAATCTGAGTCCAGACACTTTACCCTACTATCAAACATCTTTTTCAAAAAGTCTCTATCAGAAACCAGAACTGAAATTGCTCAAAATGTCCATCATTTGCATTCACTAGCTTGCATCTCGTCCATAGGTTTAAATTTCCAAATTTTTAGTTGCATCCCCTAGGTGTCATAATCATCATTTCTATCATAAACTTGTCCTTAGGCTTCATCTTGGAAAAACTTTGGATTAGGCCAACTCATCACACTTTGTAAAACCATTGTTTCAAAACTAGGTTATCTTGGGACATAGTCATTATTCCTCTTTTCAGTCATTGTCCTTTTTGTGGGAACCTCCAACTCAATAGTCTAGTTTGGAAGGCTCACTCGTCATTTGGAACTTGTCACTTAGTCCCCTTAGCAAGTCTTTTTGATAACCAAAATTGAAACATAAGTCAAGCATAGAGTGGTTAAGCAAAACATTTCTCCAAATATTGTCCAAACTTATACTTTGCATTGTCCATCTCTAGTCCTCATTTTGAACCTAGACTTTGCATTAATCATTTTAGTCCTTAGTCAACATTATCATCTTATTCCTCATTTGGCACTTTGACCTTGACAACCTTGGCATCTTTCCTTCATCATTTACTTAGGAAAATGACATCATCACCTTGCATTGTCATCTTTTATTTCAAAATAACAAAAAAAAAAAAATTAGTGTCATAACTTGTCATTCTAGTCTTCATTTTACATTCGTCACTTCCTTTAGACAACATTATTACATTGTCATCCCTTATTATCAAAAATCCAAAAAAATAGTCTTGCATTTTCATCCTTTTATCACAAAAAAATCCAAAAACATAGGCTAACATCATCCTTGCATTTAGTTGTCATTCTCATCACTCTCATTTGAGCAATTTCCTTTTATGGTGGAAACTAGACTCCAAAGAAAGAAAAGACAAATGGAAAACTTTGGACAAGATTCCAATTCCAACTTCATCAATCACATGTATGACCCAAATTGGACTTTTGACGACCCATTTAGCAACACGAATACTCAACCTCTCATGATCATACCATCCTCATCAAACAACCCCTTTGAACCATTCTTACGAAAGGATGAATATGGACAAATACTTGAGGAAAACCTAGAGGTAGCAACATAAGATCCAGAGGCAGCCTTTTTCGTAGAACAAATGGTCTTATATGACAGAGACAAATATTTGACCATACTTTTAAGTCAAGGAGCTAAATTACCCCATGGGTTCAACATTAATACTTTGAGACCGACATCTCTTGACCATAATGTCAACAATACACATAACATGTCCAATAGTGGTCAACCTCCAAACACCACAAGCAATACCTTTTTTGATGCTACCTCACAAAATGTCACAACTACCATGAGTGCTACCTCCAACATTCCAAACAATTCCAATTCCATCAACGCAACATCCATTGGAGGAACACAGTCTGTCACACTGCCCACAATATCCACAATGTTGTCACAATCAGCTGGAGCCACCTTTGGGTCCTTGGAAATGTGGGCAAGTTATTCCAATCCTCTATTTACCACTTCGGTAAATGCCATGGGGGCAACATCAAGCCATACAAATCCTCCATTGATGACTACCTCTATTACCATGAGTGCATCTTCATCAAATCCTCTCATTGGTACCTCACATAATCCTTTGGGAGGAAGTAAACAACGTCTCCTTATTCAAGGACCACAACCAAATGTTAACACGTCAACACCACTTAATTCCATTACCTCCCAAGGACAAAATATGACCATTCCCCTTGTACAATCCCAACAATTTGGACAAGGCAATCAAAACACACAACCTATGGTATCATTCACACATCAAAATATTCATGGTCGCCATATTCCTCAAATATCGACCCAAATGGCTAGGGGACACATTCCACCATATTCATCCCAAATTCATACCCACCAACATGTCCCCAATCCAAACTTTCAATACCAACAACACACAAATCAGAACACATCATACATGTCACAACAACACATTCCTCAACAACACACCAACATCCACTTACAACAAATGGAGAACCATGGTGTACCAATCAATCCAATGTATGGGGCCACAAATGACCCTATAATCGATGCCTTGCAAGCAAAGCTAACAGGTATAGAGAAGACCATAGAAAACATACAAATATCCGGCAAGAAATCATAAGTGTCATATGATTTATCCATTATATCCC
>VDFB02330813.1:0-47919 GCA_007258455.2 Sequoia sempervirens
TAAAATCTGAGTTACTAGTCCACTCCAAGTAACTACTAGGTCTAGGTCCAATCCATTCCAGATATCCTAGTTCAACAAGGGCAAGGATGCATCCAAAGGGTGCTTTTTGGACTCTACATTTGTCTTGGGCGAACCCAAAATGAATTTCACAAACCAAAAGCAAATTTGGGTCATTTTAATGTCTTTTTTAAAAAAAAATAATGCTTTAAGACATTTTAACTTTGACTTGAACGCATCCCTGGCCCTAAAATCCTCATTCCAAGGCATTTGAAAGACAAATACAAAATAGTTTACCTCATTGTGAATGCCAAACACAAGAGTCGTTCATTTTTGTTGAGCTTTCATTCTTGCTTGCCATCAAACGAATAGAGTTGAAGATCGATCAATGAAGGTTCCAAAGTGATTGTTTGCTATTCCTACACATATGCAAGAGCCAATTTGCTACAAAAGAAATTGTAAAGAAAGATTTTTGCAAAAGACATTGGTTTTTTTTGGTTTTTCTTCTATGATTCAATGGCATGTGCTTAAAGTTTTTAAACTTAGTTAGGTTCTACATAATTTTTTTTGTTTTCATTTGTTTCAAATGTGTTGGTTATTGAACTTGTTGCCATGGGGATTACAATGGCAGCAAGTTCAACCTCTATGGGCCAACCCTATTGCAAAAGAAGGTTAAGTTCATAATGGATTCTTTGAAGTCCATGAGAGATTATTAGGTCAAGACAAAGGTATCCATTGTTTTCAATGGATGAAAGGATGCAAAATTTCAGCCATTGATCAATTTATTGTTGTGTCCCCTAAAGGGGCAACATTTTTGAAGTCTAATATTCTAATTGATTTATGAGGGGAGGTGAAGGATGGTACATTTATGGCTAATATTCTCTATCAATCCATTGAAGAAGGAGGGCTTTGAAACATTGTTCAAGTCATACTAGACAATGGCAAAAATTGTAGAGCACTTGGTTTATTGTTTGAGGAGTGTTACTCACACATCATTTGGATACCTTGTGCAGTCCACTCTCTCAACCTTACGCTACAAAAGATAGGCACTAAATTTGATTGGATCAAACAAGTGTGACATCCAAATGTTCATCACCAACCACCATATGTCACAAGGCATATTCGAAACATTCTCAAAATTGGATTTGTTGAAGATAAGTGAAGTAATAAGATTTATTAAATATTTTAATAAATTGTTTCAATTTACTAATTTTACTTTTTTTTAATTAAGTTTGTGTTTTCTTCTTTGAGAAGTTGAGAATCTTTCTTTTTTAATTTTGATTTCTATTGAATAGGCTGTTGAGACTCATTTTGCCTCCAACACAATTGTCATAAAACAACTTGTGAAGGTTTGACATGCACCCTCTAACATGGTCATTAGCCAAAATTGGTCCCATATGGAGGCAATATAGCACTACAAGGGCAACAAATATTAAGCAAATGATTCTTGATGACATTTGGTGGGATCTTGTCAAATATATCCTCAGTTTCACCAAGTCCATATTGAGTATGATACATTATACCGACATGTACAGGCCTTGTTTGGGAGACATATGATGGCATTAACTCAATGATTGAGAAAATGAAAGCCATCATAAATGCAACAGAGCAAGATCCTAAAGAAACTTTCTTCACACAACTACACAAATTTATTGAAGAAAGATGGAATAAAATAACCAACCCATCATATCTTCTTACCTTTGCATTGAGTCCCAAATGTTATAGTGTTGAGATCCTTTTTGTGTCAACAAAGATTGCCCCATATAGCAAACTAGAAGTCAACCAAGTGTAAACGGCAACGCTTCATAGACTCTTCATTGATTTTAACATGCAAAGTGCAATTAGAGTTGAGTTTATGGATTTTGTACACTTCGATAACTTTAATGTTGATGCTCATTATTACAAGTTTAAGATTGATGCTCACAGTTAATGGTGGTTCCATAGCCAATCATTCACACACCTACAACCTCTTGTAATCAAAATTAAGTTTTATTAAAATTTCTTTTATCTTTTAAGTTTCATTTATAATTTTAAATTTTATATTTATAAATAATAAATCTAACTCTCTAAATTTGTCTTAGTAGGTTGCTAGTCCATCTACATCTAAGAGGAATTAGAGCACATGGTTCTTTATCCACTCGGTAAAGTATAACCAACTGCACTCAAAAAAAGCAAAGGATGAGTGTATGTGCATTCCAACTTGTGCCTCTTTTCACACAAACAAATGGCTATAAGGAAGAGGTCACAAGGAAACGGGATATCAAGCCAACGCATACTAACTTGGATGCTACCATTTTTCACCTTGTTGCACTTGATGTTGAGGACAAGCTAGCTATTGAGTACATCACAATAATCTTTAAATACATACCTGAAACTGTATTTACAAAAGTCACAAATAGTTTTTCCTTCATTTATAAATCAAAAAACAAGTTCAATGCACATCACAATGTCATATTATTATTTTTACAAGTTTCATCCATTGAAAACATTGGCCCAAAACATTTTATTTTTTACAAGCTAGCTATTGAGCACATCACAATAATCTTTAAATACATTGGCCCAAAACATAGGGGGGTTTTGGGGCAGAGCCCTCAGTGGGAGGATTGAGATGGAGCACTCCTTGCAGGGGTCTGGGGGCAGAGCCTCCAACAGGTTTAAGGGGCAGGGGCAGCACCCCTCGTGGGGTCCCAATTGCAATACACAGCAGGGTCAAGGGGTAGAGTCCCTACCAACAAGCCCAACTTAAAGCCACCAAAACCGTATAGACCTTCAAACTAAACAACCAATGCTGCTGATTTCTGCACCCTACATAAGGAAAACAACAGTCAACTAAAATGTTCAGAAAACTAACAAAAAGCTTACTTGGGATGGGATTGATCCATCGAATGAAACAATGTATGCAATGTTCTCATTCCAAAGACAGTCTGAAAAGATAAAACAAAATGGGTCTGGCAAACTGAAGACAAAGATGCAACATTGACTCCGGCAAAGCAGAGACCAAAAATAGGGAGTTAAAGACACACAGTATCTATGCACTTTACGTTGCTCCATCCTATGTCCAGGACGCACTTAACAAGGAACATAATATGAATATTTTGACTGTCGCCTTCCCATAATCAGATCAGACACATAATGGCAAATCACCAAATGTATTGAATATATATGGTCTGGCAATACTGAGCAATATAAAGCTTGTATACATTGAGATGGCAATGTCCAAGGACTTTATTGCAGAAACCCATTAAGTTTAACCACACTACCCACAAATACTCTGCTTGCCGGGTGCGTCCTGTAACGTAATAGTGTCGTAACTTTGTAAGGGATATAACACAACGTGGATCTACATTCAGGATCATATACAACAAAAGAATGAGAAAATGAGAGCTCACCACTTCTTTCTGAGCTTTACAAAGCCACATTATTGCACACAAGACAGATTTTTCCAAGCAAAACCCAATGGGAATTGTTGAAATGAATTAATTTGCCACGTACTCGTTTTTTTATATAGAGACGCATTGTTACAAACAAACCAGATATTCCCAAGCAAGTCCCAAGTGGGTATTGTTGAAATGAGTCAGTGTACCCACCTCCTCATTTTGTTTCTTCGAACCACGTTGCTACAAAGCAATCCCAAGTGGGTATTGCTGAAATAGGTCAGTATATCCACTTCCTTGGATATTGATGAAATTGGCTAGTCTACTCACTTCCTCATGCTGCCTATAAAGCCACATTATCACGAACAAAACAGACGAAAATTTCAAGTAAGTTTTGTTGAAATGTGCTTAGTCTACCCATTTCCAAAAGATAAATCAGACTTCTCCAAGCAAATCCTGAATGATTATTGTTGAAACGGACCACTTAATCCACTTGCTCAATTGTCAAGCAAAATTGTAACAAACAAACCAAATTTCTCAAAGGAAATCCCAAGAGGGTATTGTTGAAATGGAATAGTTCACCCACTTCCACATTTGTTTACATAGCCACATTGTAAAAATAAATAAAAATGAAGAAAAAGAACAGACTTTTCAAAGCAAATCCCAAGTGGGTGTTATTCCATATGAGTTAATCCATCTTACCTTGCAGTTTATTTGCTGATGCAGGTCCCCCAGAGGTCCCATTGTTCTTCCCAAATATTGGAAGTGACCAAACCCCAAATGCCAACAGGTTCAGAGAAAGAACCAATGCAACCACACACTTCCGTATCTTCCCTGTACAGATGCTTGAAGCACAAGCATTGCAACTACAGCTAGAAGACTCCTGAATTTCCTCCCCATCCTCATTGCCTGCAAGATTGGAGCCCTCGTTGGGTTTCCCCATTCCAAAGGAGAATATCAGCTTGCAGAAAAATGGCAATAGTAGATCTGAGGATTAGGCATTGGAAAATCAGTAAAAAGTAACACATGGATGTTGGGGTTCTCTTGTGTTTGCTCCTGATGGGTTATGTATAAATGAAATTGTGAGCCATAGATTGTGTTAATATTAGCTTCAGTGCTGTGTAAGTTTGCACAGTACTTACACCCAGCAAACAAACGTTTTAAGTGAAGTGATTTGTAAGCTTTGAGTAATCGTTTGGCTTCTGTTCCCTCTCTCGGCTATCTATTCTCTTCCCTTAAATTAGAGGGCCCTCTAACTTCGTGGGGTAACTATTTTTCCGGTTTTTCTTTTCAAATTGAACAATGAATGCTAAAAGATATACATTAAAAAATCTCGTGGCCATACTCTCGTCAGCCATGTTTCCACAATTGTATTAGCACTCTCTTTCACTTACGACAACATTAGATAGATAAGGAATATGTCTTAGCTAGGGAATGTTGAGTGGGAAAGTAGATGATCATCGTAAGGGAGAAAGTGCATATTTTATGCTTTTTTATTTTTTATATTTATATTGATTTTGTAAATATGTTATTTTTTTTTTTCTATTTTATATACAATTCAATTTAAATTTACATTAATATAATTTTATTTCTAGCGATTAGTATTAAGATCTTTATTTTTCAACTTTTTATGATTATTATGAGTATTGTAATAACTACAATTTAAATATTTATTAATATCATATTATGTGGTTTTTATCTTACATGTATTATATAAAGTTGTAATAATGTAATGAGTTCATGTTAAGTTAATAGATTTATTTTACATGAGTTAATCTCATAAGTCATTTTTTTGTGATGCTTATATATTGGTGTTGCAATGAAGAAAGGATTGTCTTGAAAATATATTTTGTATTGGAGTTTTGCTCTCAAGGAGGTTGTCCCCTCAAAGAGGCATGCGATACTTGTTCTAGAGATTCATGAATATAGGCATATTTATAGTTATGTTCTAAGCATTGACTCTTTTTTGCATGTTATTGCTTCTATTTGATAATACTTTACAAGTAAGTTTTTATTAAGTGGTATTGAAGCACTTTTCAAAGTCACACAATATAATAAGAACAATTAGTGGCTTACCATAACTACCCATTGTATGCTCTCTCCTCACCCTTTTAAAATCTTAGTGATCAAAAAGTGGTGAAAGCAATAGGGTATATTAAGCATTTATGCAAAATTTTTCCTATAATAGTGGTTTATTGGAAGCTCTATGTCAAGGGTTTTTTAATAGATAGAGAACTTTCATTCTTAGCTAAGTACATTTTGACATGTGAAGTGACGTAGAAAAGGACTCATAAATAAATAGGCCTCAAACATTTACATATAAGCTTGAGCTTCCACATACCTTTAGGTATATCAAAGAACCCTCTAGGGTTAAGAGAACCTTTACCTTAGAAAGGCACTAATTATCCATAGTTTGTGGTGCACTAGTAAATAATTAACTTTAAGAAATTACTATATGTGTATCATAATAACAAAAATTGCATACCCTACAACTTCTTTTATTATGTTTTACACTCATTTTAGGTGTTCCCACTTGTGAGAATTTTTAGCCTTATTTTAGTCCTTGTTCATACTTTATCTAGCCATATGCATCCTTTTGCAAGGCCTTGTTCACATCTAACTTAGTCTTATTGTACCTTTTTGTATCCCTATGTGATTGTGTGTCCCCTTGTCAAGTATGTGCATGAAAATAAGGGACCAAAATGGGGGATCTTAAGTGGCCACTTTTTTCTTAAAATCAGTGAAAAATTTATCTTGGATGAGAAATTAAAGATAGTTATGCTCAAAATTTGAAGTGCAATAAGAACAAGAGTTGTAGTGCTCTAAATCTACTTTCTAAACTAGTATTTGTTTTAAAACGGTGGAGATTAAGGGATTCAAATAGGAGGAGCATACAAAATGCTTCTATTTTTGTCAAAAAAATATAATATAGCATCCGGTGTGCTCCCCCTGTAATGTTAAAAAAATAGTATTTCAAAAATCACTTCAATGAAAAATTAACTAATACTATGTAGTTTATGCGTGATTTTTCTACTATTTTTTAATTAATATATGATTTTTTACTAATTTTCAAAGTGGACACATCCTGAAAAATGATTGTGCTCCCCCCTAATTTTTTCATAAACCAATTCAAAATAAATAAATAAAATGAATGTGTATAGAATAAATTTTGGAATGTAAAAATGTAATTTATTTCATTTTTTATGAATGGATAAAAATGAAGCCAAAAATACTATACATATGTTTTCAACAAAAAGGAAGACACTAGCAAAAGAAATTAAAGATAAAAATCTTAACATATTCAATTTATGTACAAAAATACCTGGTTAGAAAGATAAGAGAGAGCTTGATGTTATTGTGGTATTTTTTTGGCTCAATATTAAAAGACATGCAAGCCTGATGGAGACCACACTTGAGATTTTGTATCTTTTTTAAAACTTACAAAAATCATACCTTTGGGCATTAACATGTAAGTCCAACCTTTTGGGTTAGATTCCCAAGGCAAATCTAACCCTAAGGGTTGGTAAGACCCAAGGAAAATCTAACCCTAAGGGTTGGCAATACCCAAGGAAAATACAAACATGAGTGTGTTATAGCATGTTCACATTATATAGCACTCATGTTTATGTGAATAAAAAATAAAACCAAGAGGGAAGAAGAGATTAAGATGAATATTTAAAAAGGAAGAGTGAGATATAGAGATATAAAGAGATTGAGGTAGAGGGATATATCTCTCCCTCTCTTTATTTATTCCCCTCCCTCTCTCATTATATATAGATTTCTATCTCTCCCTCTTTATATCCTTATCTCTCCCTCTTTCTATCTCTCTCTACTTCTCTCTCCTCTCCCTATTTTGAGATATCTCCCTTTCCCTCCCTCTCTAACTATTTTTATATATCTCCCTCTCTATCTCCATATCTCTCATACTCATACACATACACGTGCAAGTTCCTTATTTCTCCATCCCTATCTCTATCTCCCCCCTCTTGTTATACCTCTCTCTGTTACTTGTCTCTATCACCTCTTTTCTCTCTCATTCTTGCCCCCTCTCTCTTTTCTATCTATCTCTTTCTATCCATATCTTTTCTACCTCTATTCATCCCACAATAATGGGTCCTAAACTTGGCACATCTTAATTTTTTTTTAAGTCGCATATTTTTTAGAAAAAATAATGATTTAAGCCTTGAGGGGTCTCATCTAAAGGGTTTTAATTGAAGAGTGTTAGATAAAACCCCCTTGGATAGAACCCCTTTATTCTTAAATCATACCCATGATAGAGTCCCCTTCGCACCTATCAAAATGCTAACAAAAAACCACTTTTTTCTTTAGATTTTGAGGGATCAAATAAATTCATTTAAAAATTATGTTTTGTAAGTATGTAGCCCTTTTTATAAGATTTCCAAAAAGTATAATATTAAATATTTTTAATTTTATTATTATATTTATATTTTATTTCTTGTGAATGTAGGTTTTCACCAAACATCAAGGTATTTGTTTCGCACACTCAAAAACTTAGAAAAATAGAGAAAAAAACTAAAAATATGTATGCACTAGGCATTGATGTCCTTGTTTCAACAAATAATAATAATTAATTTCAATGCATACAAAACAAGTTACGCATTATGACATACGCCTATGTCCAAATTATAATTACTCTGACTTTAAAAATTAATTAAAAAATATACAACAAAAATTTATGAAAAAATATCCATGTACTAGATATTGATGTTAAAAATCTATATTTTAAAAATTATAATTTTATCCTTTCAATAAAAAAGTTGTGTTACAACATAAATGTCACTTTTTAAAAATGTTGTTTGCTATAGAAAATAAGTTATTATAAGTTATACAAAAAATCACACTTTATTTCTTAATTTTTTTAAAAATATATATTTAGAATCTACACACAAATCCTCACAAATCACTAGTTCACATCATCTCTAAATTATTAATAGTTTAGTTGCTATAGGTTTCATAAAGTAAAAATTTGGTGAAAAATATTGTTTTCAATGTCCTACTTTGACCAAAAAGTGGGATACAGTATTGTGGGCAGAGGAGCTCTATCTCTCTTTCTCTCTATCCCTCTATATCTCTCTATATCACCCTCTATCTATATCTCTCCCTCTCTCTCTCCTTGTCCCTCTCCCTCTTTCTTCCCTCTCCCTCTCTCCATATCTTTCTCTACCTTTACCTCCCTATCTATCTATCTCTCTCCCTATCCCTATCTATTTCTTTATATCTCTCTTTATCACTTCATATCTCCCTCCCTCCTATCTCCTTCTCTCCCTCCCTCTCTATCTCTCCTCTCTATCTCCACCTCTCACTCTTTATCTTCCCAAATTTATCTATCCCTCTTTCTCTCTCTCTCCATCTCTATTTGTCTATCTCTACTCCCTATCTCACCCTCACTTTCCCTATCCTTCTCTCTCTCCCCATCCCTCTCTCATTATCTCATCTTCTCTACCTATATATCTCCCTTTCTCTATCTTTGTCTCTTTATCTACCCCTCCCTCCCTCTCTATCTCCCCGCTATCTTTATATCTATCACTCTATCTCACCCTCAATATCTTTATCCCTCCCTCTTCCTCTTCCTCTATATCTTTTATCTCTTCCTCTCTATTTCCCTATCTCTATTCCTACCAACCTATCCATGTCTACAATAAAAGTACATATATATATCACAATTTTATAAAGGAAATGACCAACACAAATTCATTTTTTCAACTTGGACCACATAAAAATGGTTTGTATGTTTTGAATTTTAAAATAATATAAACTAATGAACTCTAGAACTCTTGATGAAGTTTATGTTTATAATTTAAAATTTAGCCATCAAGTCACTTTTGATGCAAAATGAACCTAGAGAAAGGAGACCAAAGTGGATATTTATATTCTCCAAGGGTTTGATATAGAAATTATCCCGATGAAATTAGTAAGAGGTCAAGCCTTGATGAAGATTATCACTTAAATAAATCCTAATCTAACAAGTCATCAATATGTTGCAGAGGCAATTTCAAAAGATGAGTGGTATGCAGACATCTTCCATTATTTATTAAAAAACAAGTGTCCTCCAAATATGAAGGTGACCCAAAGAAGATATTTTTTAATGAAAAGCTAGAATTACATGATAAAAGGGGCATCCAGAAAATTCATCACCAACAATTCATCGAAGAAAAATTCACCGTCGGCAATTCATCACCATAGAAAATTCACTAACGAAAAATTCACCGCCAAGTAAAATTCACCGCCAGCAATTCACCTTAATATTTTTAATAAAATCAAAGTTTTGCTAGCGGTGAATTTTACTTGGCGGTGAATTTTCCATCGGTGAATTTTCCATGGCGGTGAATTGCTAGCAGTGAATTTTCCTTCTATGAATTGTTGGCGATGAATTTTCCTAGAGCTAATAAAAGGAGAAGTTTATTCAAAAGGAATCATGAAGGGATTTATTTGAGATGTCTCAATCTTTCAAAAGTAGACCAAGTACTCCAAAAATTCCATGAGAAATTTGGAAAAGCCCATGGATCAGCCATGGCAACAACACATCAAATCTTAAGAGTAGGATACTATTGGTTGACCATCTTTAGAGATACTAGAACACATATGAATTATTTCCATACATGTCAATTTGTTGCAATAAGAGGGAAGAATCTTGCACAATCACTACAACCATTGATAAAAATGTGCCCTTTTTCTTAACGGGGATTTGACTTCATTTGTATGATCAATCTACCATTATTAGCTAGACATGGGTATGTGTTAATTGTAACTAATTATTGGAACAAATGGATTGAGGCAACTTGTGTAAAGCAATGTACAATGGAAATGGTAATCATTTCCTATAAGAGAACATCATAACTAGGTTTGGGGTTCCTTACTCATTGATACGTGATAACAAACATAATTTATATTCTTTGAAATTTTCAAATTGGGGTATTTGAGAATGGAATCATATTAAAAATTTCTTCCAATTATTATCTGCAAGGAAATGGTCTAGTCAAGTCAACTAAAAAGAGCTTGTTGGAGATAATTAAGAAATTAATAAAAAATAATCCTAGAGAGTGGCATACACTCTTGAAATTTTCCTTATGGATAGTCTAAACTAGAGTAAAAATAGCTTTAGGAATTTCACCTTATCACTTGATACATAGATTTGAACCCTTTGTTCCCTATTAACCTCAAAATTCCCACATGGAAATTCATCCAAGAATAATTTAATTTTGATGACAAATTGGATATAAAATTTCTTCAACTCCTTAATTTAAAAGAGAAGTGAGATGAAGCCATTGAAAACTTTGTTAAGCACTAATCAATAGTTAAGAGACGGTTTGATAAAATATCTAAAATTAAAGCCTTTGAGATATCAAACTTAGTTCTATGCTAGGACAAAGCCCATGAAATGAAAGGAGGTCATGGAAATTTTGACAAGTTATGGATTGGACCCTTCTAAATTTCAAAAAGCTTAGGGGACAATATTTACAGGTTGAAGACCTTAACAAGAGAGGATGTTCCTCTACCAATTAATGGTCAATTTTTAAAGCACTAATTTCAGGCTTAGGTGGCCCAGAAACCCCTATGTACATAGTTAGCTTAGTTTTCATTGGTTTTTTGTTCTTAGTTGTGTTTTCTTGGAGGTCCCTGATTTCCTGAAATATACAAATGGAGCAAACTACAACTTTCTTAAAACACAAGGTTTATGGTCTATTTCATGGAGGAAAGTGAGTCTTTGCATATGCTTTGTAATTCTACCATGAGTTAGAGTTGTTTAGTGTGTCCCATGAAGGTGTAGTCCATAAAATGATCAATGACTATAAACATTCAAAGAAATCGCATACATCATAACATCTAAATGTTTCTTCAATGATTGGAATTAATGGATGCTTATATTAAGTGAAAAATCAAGAGGTTTTCCTTTGCTACCACTATGATTCCTAAACATAATACCAAGCTTCATTTCTTGCAAATTGAAAGGAAATATAAAAGCTTGAAAGAACATTTAAAAAATTGCCTTGGTCCTTTTGGAAGTTTGTTAAAATTTGTTAAGCTAAGAAAAATTGTGCTTGCAGGTTTTATCCCTCCAACAAGACCAAAATCCAATTCACTAAGCTTTTCTTGCATGACCTAGTTTAGTTAAATGTTTATGCATTCTTCAAAGTCTTTGTGTGATTCAGATACTCATTCGAATTGCACCAATTTAAGTGAAAAATCTAGTTCACTTGGTATTTTCTACAACCAACCATTTATAAGCTAAAATTTAATGTTCAAATAAATCCAAAAACTATTGGAACACGATCATTATAATCTTATACATTAAACTAGTTCAGATGAAAATTCCCACACTTGAACATTTATAAATCAAAATTTAGCATTTGTGGAAGTTTGAAGCTCATCTAAACCTAATCATTAAAACCTTAACATGAGGCAAGTTCACTTAGAATTCTCCATGTATTGTGTGCTTGTGACATCATTCTACATCATATTCCCTTTGTGGAGGTTCCCCTCCCAACTAAACGAGACCTTTTATAAGTTGCATACATGATCAATTGAGTTAATATTTTTTGCTATATTTATCATGATGATATAACATTATGTCATGTTGACATCATCTTCTCCAATGATCTAATGATCTTGTTTAAATTGTGATGACATCATACTTGTGTCACGATGATGTCCTCATGTCCAAGGTTTTGACGACATCACCATTAAAATTATTCATTTGAATCAAATATCTAAAACATAGTGAAATCAATAAGTTTAGTCCAATTGAAATTTATCACAGGACCATTTAGAGTTAAAATCCCCACAAAAGGGTAAGGTCGTGAAGTGTTAGTGTAAATAGAGTCATTATCATACCTAGTTAGCTAGTCATCTTTCTAGGATTGACCTATTCACACCTAGCTTAATTTTATTAGGTTTCTTTTTCTTTTGTCTTACTTCATAACATAGATACATGTGTCCTCATGACTTGAGACACCTATTGACACTTGCTCACACACTTGTTAAGTGAGCTTGAACAAGTGTTCCAACATTGGAGGGGTAGTAAGAGTTTCACTCTTACCTTCTCACCTCCTCATCCTTGCTTATATACGCAAGTCTTGATCATTGCATTATAAACTCTTCATATTGTATTTGATAGACATACTATTGTGCATATATTTATTCACTTGTGGAAGTTGTTTTATGCTCTTTGATCTTGACATTCTCCAACATGGTATAAAAGCCATGAGAGCATGTTCCTTCCCGCATCGAGGTGACTTCCACACATAGACCTATCAATAGAGTGTCATAGAGCCAAACAAACACCATTATTGTATTCAGAAGGCTCAAAAAACGAAAAAATACCTTTTATTTAATCAATTTTGATAAAAAAAATTATTTTTCAATTTTTTGGTCACTATGTCTGTTGTACCAAAAAAGTTATAAAAAATAAAATAAAAATTTAGCAGAGGGCCAATCTGCCCTTTGCCCATCTGCTTGTTCTAGGGTAGATTTTGCTTCTTGCAAGTTTTTTTGGCCTATCTGGCCTATTGTTGCAGAAAATATTCAAGCAATTTCTTGGCCTATTCGACCTATTTGGAGGATTTCATGGTTTTCTTTGTGTAAGTTTCATTGTATCTATCTAGTGTTTTTTATCATTAGCTACTCCTTTGTATCTTTGCATTGAAGGTCTGTGTTGAAGACAAGAGTGAGCAGTGATTACATTTGCAAAAAATTGAATTGTCGGAGTCATTCATTCTAATGTGTTTGGACTAGCATCACTAATATATTTGGTGAAAGGAATGATCATTCCCATCGCAACAAGCTCCTCTTCATAGCAAGTCACGAATTGCATATCATTTTAGCGAAGATCATGATAGGAAAGGCCATAAAACATATTTTCCAAGAATATTTTTCCAGTTTAAAACCATACACCCCATGATCAGGCCATTGACCTCCATATTTCTGTGTTAATTGGTGAGGCAATACTCGAGTGCCACGATTGGGTTTTTCCCAAGGTCGATCCCCCACAACTTCTTAATGATGATGATCTGTTTGTATCACTCAAGCCCAGCGTAAAGAATTATGAAAGCACTTTCATATGCAAAAGGAGTAGAGAAGAGAGCCACATTATACATTCACACAACCTGTTTGTTTCAATGCACATGCCTGCAACCTGTTGGAACAACTGCATGTCCAGACCCACAAGGAACATATGCTTACTGGTTGACACGGTCTTGAATATCAGTGACTCCTTCTTCAATCCCTGATCGCCCTTCTTGAGATTCTTTTGCACGTATTGAATTCCCTCTACATCTCAAGAACCACATTTCAACATCTACAATGACCCTCTTGATGTCGACCAACATTTTGAAGGCCAATGCAAATGGATTTCCTTCACACCACTCTAGTAAAGACCCACACAGATTTCAACAAGTTGTGGCCCTCTATTACAGGGAGAGTTTGAATATGTTGTTAAGGGTTGTGGGAAGGTATTTCTTGTGCCTTCTAATAGCTTATCCTTCACAGAGAGACAATATTTTGGGTGCAGTCGAGAGGTATTCAATTACTGCAGGCTAAATCAACTCGACCTCTACCATCCACGTGACCTCCTCACCAAGCAAAAGAACCAGTCAAATTATACTTGGCAACAAAGAATCCTCCAAACCCACCTCATATTTGTAATTACATTAAATTGTTACGGTTAAGAGATTAAGAGTTGTTATTTGACTTGTTTATGTAAAATTTGTCAATTGATGAGCTAAAGGGGCTATATAACGAATGGTTCATAAGGCACAACACTTGTTGAAGGTTTTGCAAATGGGGTTGCAAGCTAAGTGGGCTTAACCTTGGGGGAAAACTCTATGGTTAACCGCGCTTGAGTTGGAGCAATACTGGGATGGGTGACCTCCCGGGACGGCCCAGTGCTTCACCTCTGTGAGCATCACCTAGATGCAATGAGTGCTAAGTGGACCATTCATTATCATGAGAGATGGGTTCTTGTGAACCACTACTCATGAAACATGGGTCAATGAGTTTGACTTAAAAACTACATAGTTGAATCCTGATAGCAATATCATAATAACATTTTATGCAATTTGTCAAAATTGCTTAATTTGACCTATTATTTATGTCAACAATTAATGATCAGACTAACCCTTAGCTTAAACCATTAGTGTTTTTTGTTCACTACCAGTTTATTCAAAGAGCTTGTAAAGGGAGAGTTTTTTTTTTATAACTTGCAAACGGGGGGTGGCTTTTCAATTGTAAATAGTTGTTGGAAATTTGGTTTTGTCATCAACATTTTGGCGTCAAGACGTTTTTGATTTGATGTTGTTTAAACATAATTTTTAACCTCTTTAAAGTCTATTTGTAAGCAAATTTTGATTGGGCATACCTTTCACCCCAATTATCAAAATTTGGTAAAAAAAAATGATTTCTATCAAAATTTTGCAAGGAATCTAATTTTGCATGTAAAAAAAAGATCTGGGTTGCCATTTTTTTCAAAAATTGTAAAAATCTATGAGTTATAAATGAAAGATTTTGGCATCTAATATTCATAACTTGTAAATTTTCTTGCTCATTATTCAAGGGGGCTACAACCAAGCTAATAATTTTGGGGGGTTCTCTGAATCTGTAGGTCAGTCAATATTGCATTTCACATTGATTGTTTGCCTATAACTAGACCATGTCTAGAAAATGCAAAAAGAAGTGAAATTATTGTGGGAACAATCAACATGTGGATGATTTTTATCCTCATGTCTCCCATAAAATTATTAAATTGCTATTGGAGCTTGCAAAAAAAATTATCACTAAGGCATATTGTGAAAAATCACCATATGGGGATGAACAATGCAATCTAATGACTTGCATTGATATCTCATCTACCATATCACATGTTGCTACATTTGAATCTAGTGTTAACTCATTCATGATTTCTCATGATTCTTTGTATTAGGTCATTACTATCATCGTTCCAAATCTACCACATTGGGATGCATATCTACTAGACATCACATCTTTGTTTGTAGAATCCCACCTTGCATATTTGGATGACACTATTGAGGACATTCTTCTACTATTCAATGTTAGCTTCGATGAAGTTGCATCGCCATTTCCATCTTTAAAGATATTTATCTTTCCTTGTCTACATCAACTTCTATCATGATAAATTGTGCAGATATTCATGAGTTAACCTATCCAACTCAGTTATCATCATCTACAACAGTATCAGATTCACATTGATCCAGACATAACCATACATCCATGGTCCCTATTCTAAAATCTTCTATGGTACTAGATCCACATTATTAGCATCAATCACATATCATTGTTGGCTTGGAGATATTTGAGCATCAATTTGAAGGCACCATTGACATCATTTTAGTCTTTGGATCATCTACATCATTCAAAGACATTCACCTTACTTCCTATATATTCCTATTCGGACATTTGGGAGTTCATTTTGCACATATTTGTGGTGGTGTTTCTTCCCAAGGGGATAAATGTTGTTTAGTGTTCGTGAATCATCTTCATCATCTAGTGTCCAACATCTACTAGAACTACAGGGATCATTCTAAGGGGAGGTTGTGCATGGTTTCTCTTTTCACATCAATTTTGGGAGGAAGCATCTCCTCACATGGAGTTCATCACTTCACATTTGTTGGGGGGTCACATAACCTTATCTATTTTTCTCTCCTATGGGGAGAACATATATTATACTTTGTGCTAGAAGTAGTCCTTGGGAGATCATCATGAGTTCTTTATCTATCACTTCTTCTTCACTTATACATTCAATTCCATTACATCAATTCTCTTTTGGAGAGGGGTTTTTATTCCCCACTAGATTTTTCTTTTTTACTCCACTTTATGAGATATTTGAACACGAGTACCTAACATGGCCTTATAACCAAGACTGATCATTAGTGCATACATTACTCCCTAAGTTGCGCTTAAGGGGGGGTGTTAGTATAAATAGTCATTATCATACCTAGTTAGCTAATCATATTTCTAGGATTGACCTATTCACACCTAGATTAAGTTTACTTAGGCTTCTTTTGATTTTGTCTCACTTCATAGCATTGAGGCATGTGTCCGCATGACTTGAGACACCTGTTGACACTTGCTCACACACTTGTCAAGTGAACTCACAAGTGTTCCATCTTTGGAGGGGTAGTTAGAATTTTACTCCTACCTTCTCACCTCCTCATCCTTGCCTATATAAGAAAGGTTTGATTTTTGTATTATGCACTCTTCATATTATATTTGATAGACATACTATTGTACATATTTTATTCACTTGTAGGAGTTTTTTCATGCTCTTTGATCTTGGCATTCTCCAACATGAAGAAGTTGAGCCCATCTAGAAAAAATGCTTAAAGAGTTATTAAAAGGCCAGTTCACTTGGAAATCCCTTCTATGGGAATATTAAAAAGAAATAAAGTATTGAGAAGAAGTAGCACCCATCTAAACCCAACACTATGAATTGAAAAAATAAGAGGTGCACTTACAAGTCAAATACCCATAAATGGCCATCTCACCTAGAGCATTGACTATCCACCAAATTACCCACTATGCATTGATTGAAAACATTTTTTCTTGAATTCCCTAAGCTTTAAGTAGAACTTCATGATGGAATTTTCACCAAAAGCATTCTAACCAATCAAGAGTGTTTTGAAAGCCCATAAAGAACTTCCAAAGAAGCATACCTCCACAATTTTCTTTTAAGAAATTATAAGAAGTCATCATTATTATTGAAAGGTGAAGAGGATAAAGTATCACTGAAATTTTGAACACCAATTGTCACGCAGTAGAGGCTTGATTCTACCACCTTTGGAGTGGCAACACAAAGCACATTTTCTGGCAGGCAAGTCTTTCCCTCCTCAGATCAGTCATCCAGTCTACCAGAAAGATGATCGACCATTTGAACGCTAGACTTTTCCCGCTCCATCTGGAACTGGCTGCTTCTCTTCGGCCAGACCTTTGGGTTTGCCTCGATACCACCTCGTACGCTCGAGCCTTGGGCCGTCAAGAAGCATGCATCACTAGACAGAAGAAAAAGTTTTTCTCCCTACAACGCAAGCAGCGGAGGTCAGAATCTTCTTGGCAGGCTTCAAGTCTCCCTCGACACTCCTCCTCTTGGATTCCTGGCACCTTATATGAACCAGGTCTTCGAGATGTTTCATCTGACCCCGCCCTTCTAGTGACTCTTTTGTCGAATCATTCACGTCTCCACTCCAACAGCCTTTCTCTACCTGCCCAACCATTCTCACCCAATTGCAGCCGGAATAGGCAAGCATCGTAGTGCGAATCTCCTTCTTTGCTCTCGTGCCGAACCCAGCTCGGATAGCCTCTCCACCAGCCTCGTGATTTCACCGCCATCGAGTTTCTAGCATCTTGCGACTCTCACCGGGCAATGGCTTTCATCTTCGGCTCTTTCTCCTAACGCTGATAGATCAACAAAATCGACGCCCTTTCCCTTCATTTCCAGACAAGCGATGGTGCGCGTAATCAACTCAACTATCCAAATGAACGCGAAGGCCCTAACGGCCCATCCACCGTCGCAGACAACAACAACGGTTATTTTCCAACGCCCCTCTCTCGCTCGTGACGTGTACATGCACCGATATCCTCAACCCCGTGCAACTTCATTTTTGTTAAACATTCTAATTCTTCGTGGTGCACTTCGCCGTTTCTTCACCTCGAGCCCCCATCCAACCAACATTCCGACTTTGTCCCCTGCATCAATTGATGTTCGCCAAACCTCCCCACTCAGCCACCTTCGAAGCCTCACTTTTGTTCTCGCCAAGTTGTTACGCAGGCCCACTCACCTTTCTCTTCACCTCGAAATGCCTCCCCATCCAACCAATGTCTTGACTTTGTCCCCGGCGCCAATTGTTGTACGCCTAAACCTCCCACTAGCCTCCTCAAGCCGCCCCGTACCACTTTTGCTCCTGCCAAGATGGTGCATCGGCCTCCTCCTCACCTTCCCGCGAACGTAGTGGCAGAGCTGTCGAGGGTCCCATCCTCAACCTCCCGCACTACCACTCGTTCTTTCCAGCCTGGACTGCATCCTCCACCTCGGGGGAAAATTGCATTGCGTAGTCACACGGTTCGTGACTCTAACACGTTACTTCCACCGCTCCTCTCTAAACAGTTGGTGGTACGGGATTGGGAGAGTAAATTGGTGGTCAATCTTTCCAATGCCACCTTAAACCCGCTTGCCTTTAATTTCCTAAAAAGAGGGCTTAACTTTTCTGTGGCTCCTCGTCGTATTCCTCATGTGGAGTTTCTCATAGAAATTGAGAATGTTGTCCGGGACCTCCCAATGGACATTGCCGAAGAGGTTAGACAAGATTGCGCAGTAGCCCTTAGACGTGCTAAACCTCCGAGTGGCAACATCCCCAAAGCTGAGTTTGTCGCTTTCAATGATTTAATGAAAAATAATGATCTAATCATTGCCAAAGCTGACAAAGGCAATGCCACCGTTGTCATGAACAAGCCAGACTACATCTCAAAAATGCTCGACCTTCTCTCAGACGTAAACAGTTATAAAGTTGTTTCGCGGAACCCTTGCTCAAAAATTCTCAAAAAAGTCAAATCCTTCATTGCTCGCTCCTCCCTTGATGATGCAATCAAGAAGCGTCTGTTACCTTCTAAAGAGGTGACCCCTCGTATATATGGAGTCCCAAAGATTCACAAAGTCGGGGTTCCTTTAAGACCCATTGTGGACACCATAGGTTCTCCCACTTACAAGTTGGCCTCCTACTTGGCCAAATTAATCTCCCCTCTTGTGGGAAAATCTGACTCCTTCATCAAGGACTCTTCTCATTTTGTTCAATTTATTCGTGATGTCAAATTAGAAAGCAGCGACATCTTGGTGAGTTTTGACGTCACCTCCCTCTTCACCAAAGTTCCTATTCCCGATGCTATCGAGATCGTCAAACAAAAAGTTAATGTCGAGATCGCCACCTTGGTGGAATTATGCCTAAGATCTACTTTCTTTTCTTTCCAAAACGTCTTTTATGAACAGGTTGATGGTGTTGCCATGGGCTCTCCCCTCTCTCCCATCATTGCCAACCTGTACATGGAGCACTTTGAAGAAATTGCCCTTAGGTCCTTCCCCCTCAAACCAAGATGGTGGAAGCGATATGTTGACGACACCAATGTTTGTTGGCCCCATGGCCTCGACAAACTAGAAGAATTTCATGTGCACCTCAATAGCATTGCTCCGTCCATCTCTTTCACTAAGGAGCTTGAATCCGATAACCATTTACCTTTTCTTGACGTATCAATCCTCAAAAAATCGGATGGATCCCTTGGTCGTCGCGTCTTCCGCAAATCAACCCACACTGATTTATACCTCCACTCCTCTTCTCACCATCATCCTAGCCAAAAATTTGGAATTTTAAAAACTCTTGCCACAAGAGCCTATCGTATCTGCGATGAGGAAAACTTAACCCAAGAGTTGGAACATCTTCGCCTGGTCTTTAGGCTAAATGGTTACACCAATAAACAAATCTCCAGAGCCCTCAACCATTCCAAGCGTTGCTTCTTCTCCTCCTCCTCTTCCAAATCCAACTCCTCTTCCCAACCTACCTGTATCCCCAGTGCCTCCTTGCCCTTTGTAGAAGGCATCTCACATAAAATCTCAAAAATCCTTCTTAAAAAAGGCCTGCGTTGTGCTTTCAAACCCCTTTCAACACTAAGAAACTGCATCCCGCCTCTCAAAGACCCAAAAAACATATATCAAAACTCAGGAGTCTACAAAGTGGTTTGCTCTTGTGGCACTCCGTACATTGGTGAAACGGGTCGGGCATTCAACACAAGAATTAGAGAGCATGGTGCCGACATCAATCATGAACGTGTCTCAAAATCAGCCCTAGCCGAACACTCCTCTTCAACCAAACACCATATCTGTTTAGAAAACACCCAAATCTTGTTCGTTGAAGATAACTTCCACAAGAGGAAACTCAAAGAAGCCATTCAAATCATCAATCACCCCAACAACCTCAATCGCGATGAAGGGTGGGGTTTAAGCCTCTCTTGGAAACCTCTTTTGGCGTCACTTAAAAATCGCCATCCCCCTCGATCTTGACCCTCTCTCCCTCAATCTTAACTCCCTCAATCTTGTTCCCCCTCCCCCGTTCCTCCTTTTTTCCCTTTCCCCCCCTCTTCGGGGCTCTGAGGTCGCTTGCCTTGTTCAGTTCCTCCTTTTCTTCCTCTTTACCCCTTTGTTTTCTTCTATCCTTTCCCCCTCCCCCCTTTTTTGTACTTCATGTCTTCTCTTACCTCCTCCTCATCTCTCGTTCTTGTAGGTTTGTGATCGCCTTCTCTCGCTTTGTCCTCCTCTCCTTGTTATCTTTTTAAACTCTCTTTCTTTTCTGTATTTTTCGTTGTTTGTCCTTGTTTATTCTGTAGTAACATAGCTGCATTTCTAATACACTAATTTATTAAATACACATATATATTTTAATATATTTCTTGCACATTGATAATTTGTTTCACTTTTAAAGAGATTAATGTATTTAAATCTTATAAATAGATTAACTTTTCAAATTATTCAAATAGATTAACATATTATTTAAATAGATTATTATATTTAAATCACTCAAATCTTTTTTATCTATTTATATATAGCAATCTACTTAATAATTTAAATAGTTCAATCTATTTAAATACAATCATCTATCTAATTAATTTTAATAGAATTATCTAAATATAATATATCTAACTTATCTTCCACCTTTATAATAACTTATTTAATTTTTATATTTTCCTTAGTAACATAGCTTTAGTTCTAATATATTAATTTATCAAATATATATATATATATATATAATATATTTCAACACATTTATATAAATAGATTGATTATATATATATAGATTGATTATATTTAAATAGTTTGGTCCATTTATATATAGCAATCCATTTAATAATTTAAATAGATCAATATATAGCAATCCATTTAACAATTTAAATAGATCAATCTATTTAAATATAATCATCCATCTAATTAATTTTAATAGAATTATCTAAATAGGAATATAATAAATCTCCCTAGAATTATCTAAATAGAATCGTTAATCTATAATTTAATATTTTCATTTCTAATATATCTAATTATTTAAATATAATCATCTACCTTAATAATTTTTATAGAATTATTTAAACATGAATATAATAAATCTAATTTATTTTCCTTCCTTATAACAATTTATTTCTAAATCATGTAAATATATTAATCTATTTAAATAGTTCAATCTTTTGTAATTCAAACATATCAATCTACTTATATATAATTATTGAAATAGGAATATAATAATTCTAATTTATCTTCCATCCTTATAATAAAATATTAACATTTTTCAACATATTGATAGATTTTAAAATACCTAAACATATTGAGAGATGTTGAAATATTCAAATAGTTTAATATATTCACTTTTTCAAATAGACCAACATATTTACATATTTCTTTAAACATTTATTCTTTTCAAATTATTCAAATAGATTAATTCTTTCAAATTATTCGATTAGATCAATCTATTTATTCATTTGGATTACTAATAAAATATCTCAATACACCAGAATAAATATTATATCTGTCATATAGATTAAAGATTTAAATTTCCAATAAAATATACCTTCATTTTACTTTCCTTCACTTTTTTATTCTTGCATTGCTTATTTAATTTCTGCCACTAATTCTTCCATCTTTATAATAATTTATAATAAATCTAATTCATCTTTATAGATTAATATATTTAAAGTATCTAAATTGATTAATACATTTAATCATCCAAATAGATTTATACATTTAAATTACTCAAATAGATTAATCTACTTAAATTATTCAAATAGATTAACATACTTAACTTATTTAAATAGATTAATATATTTAAACCTTTCAAATATATTAACCTATTTAAATATTTCATTTTATTTTATAATTCAAATAAATCAATCTATTTAAATATAATCATCTAACTAAATAATGTTAATTGAATTATTAAAATAGGAATATAATAAATCTAATTGACCTTCCATCTTCATAACAATTTACTTCTAAATCATTTAAACATATTAATCTATTGAAATATATCAATTTTTTAATAATTCAAACATATCAACATATTTAAATATAATCATCTATCTAAACAATTTCTATAGAATTATTTATATAGGAATATTAGAAATCTTGATAAAATATTAACATGTTAACTTTTCAAATTATCTAATTTTATAATCTAATTTATCTTTATAGATTAATATATTCAAAATTATCTAAATTGATTAATACATTTAATCATCCAAATAGATTAATAAATTGATAAATTAAAACATATCAATAGATTTAAATTACTAAATTGATTGATTCATTTAAATAGATTAATACATTAATATATAATCTTATTTTTTTGGTAATTTCTTTCCTCCCATCTCTTGGGCCCTGGGCCATCTTTCCCTCTTTCATCTTTCTACCTCTTTTTATACCTGTTGGGTCTGCAACAAACTACTTTCATCTCCTTGAGCTCTCTATCCTGATGATGGATCATGGAGTGTGATCCGAAACGTTGATCCAAAAAAGCTTACACAATCTAATCTAGAAATATGCTTCTCTGATCTCTACCAAAATAGGTATGTATTCAAAAAACACTAATCAAAATTGTAACATTTTCTTTTATAATATTACTTATTGGTTAAGTCAAAGGTAAAATCCTTGAGGTTGATAAGTTAGGACAACAAAAGACCATAAAATAAATGAAAGCCTAGCCAAATTTAACATCCAAAACAAAAAAACCCTAACCAAAATTGATAATTGAAAATCAAAATGACTAAGTTTCTTAAATGAGTTGAAATTGACTCATGAATTTGAACTACAATTGAGAAATGAAGTAATCACTAGTTATAAGCATAGGCAACTAGAAACATAATGCTTGGATTTTATGCATCATGTAGGTTAATGCCAAACCTAGAAGTATGAAATATGAATTCATAGGCATGAATCCGACCTTCCAAATCACAACAAAATGGGGAATTATATCAAATATTGATTTAGGAAATGTTACTATGGAAGACTTCCACAAAAGAATGATTAGCCAAGATGCCACTGTGACCATAGTCATAGTAAAAACTAAACATGCTAGATCCAAATGAATTTAAAGCTTATTAAATCCCCTAAGTCATGATCCCAATAAGATATTATAAATTCATTAAAGACTAAGAACCCATTTATCTAACATGAAGAACATGAAAACCAAATGGAAATCTACTTTAAGACTTCAAATATTATCCTATTGGGGGAGTGGTGTCGCATTGATGTGGAATGGCGACACTTTCCCAATCCTTTGGATAATGAGCTTGTTTCAATCAGTTTTATTGAATAAAAATGATGAAACCAATGAGAGATGAACAAAACATGATAAAAGCTAGTTTAACATGATAAAAGCTAAGATGCTTGATGTAAGTGAATGCAAACCTATGCTAAATGTGTACAATGTTCAAATATGCAATTCCTAGATTCCAAAATATGTTAAATAGATGCAAACTAAGTTACCATGGAATCCATTAATGGATGATTAAGCTAACTATGCATGAAAATTAATCTAAAATGTTATTTAAACATGAAACATGGATGCAAATGAGTATGAGTTTCAACAACATAAGTTTTCTATTAAAATATGGATCTATTTCTCTCCAAATAGTGACCTATTTATAGGAAATCAAATGAAAAATCAAGGGCTCAGATCAATTTGACAAATCAATGGTCAATACTGAATGAAGGGTGAGCACATGGATCAAAGATTCGATGAGAATCAATGTTCACATGGATCAAAGATTCTCATCAATGGATGAGAATCAATGTTCACATGGATCAAGAAAAGATCAAGGGTTGAGAATGATCCAAACAAACACATTTTGTAACAACTTTGAAAGTTTACATTACAAAGTTTGTTTGAAAGAAATCATTCCAATTTTGGAGCCAAATAGGAGAATATTCCTTTGGAATATTCCCTATGCAAGTGGATGGAGGGAGATTAACAATTTAGTTAATTAAAACTGAATTTGAATGTGCAAGATGGAGAATAAAGTGATATTCATTAATTTATCGCTTTATTTAATGAAAAGGGGAATTTAAAATGATATTTAATTAAATAGTTTAGGATTAGCTAATTAAATAAGATGACATAGGGGTTAAATTAAATAATTTGATTTATTCAATTTAACAAGGTGAAATGTTAGTGTGAGAGGGGGTGAATTAACCCAATTAGGTCAATTAGATTAATAGATGAAAATGACACATTTAATTAAATAATTAGGCTTAATTAATTAAACAAGCAAAAAGAGGATGGGTTTTAGGACGAAAATATGTTAATATATCATATTCAAGTGTGTATATCATTTAGGACATTTTTAAATGTCTACAACCACAACATGGACTAGGATATTAGGATATTTCATCATTATCTTCCCATAGCTAGTTTGTTATTGTTTGGTTCTAGTTTGTTATTGTTTGATATTATATATAGGAATTTGGTTAGTAATTTTTTTAACCCATCACTACCAGAAAATACATGGGTTTTATCCTTTCTCTATGTATAAATTCATTTCATCTACAACAATATGAGTTGAATGGGATTTTAGGCTTCTAATATGGTATTAGAGCAAGGTTATCTAATTATGCTTGTTCCTATATTTCTTGCTAAGAGTAATGACACCATTGTATGTGCCCCATAGTGTGATATGTAGGAGTTTCAACCAGGATTACTCTTTAATTGCCATATATTTTTAACATATATAGAGGCATGATCATTGATAATGAAAATTTGAATGACAACAAGCCCTACAATTTCACTCTACGGTTCGAGATCTCTTTGTATTGATTGTGTTTTCAGATAATTGTATTGTTTTGCATTTTTTGTTTCATTGCTAGTGCACTTTTTATTGTTGATGATGTTTTCTCCATTTTTGTTTCCTTGCTTGTTTCTTTTACCGCTCTTTCAATTAGAATCACTTGAATATCTGAGACTTTCATGTGAATTTTTGAGCAACCCATTTCAGCTTATGAGACTTTTGCATAAGATCTGAGTAGCTCTCGCTGCCTCATTGCTATTGAGTGTATGTTGTTGTAATTGTTTGATCATTGCCACTCGCCAGGGAAGAGTTAGTGCCCTAAATTAGCATATAAACGTAACATGGCTTTTTAAAGCATGTTGGTCAGAGAATTTATTGCCAAAATAATAAATGAACCTATTTTCTATGAAGAAAGGATATCACAAAGTAGATTGTTGTTTCAAATTTAAATGCCAGTCAAGGTAATCACTAGTAAAGGAGTTGCTGCCAATAATCTTGACCATGGAAGGAGAAATAATAGATTTGGAGATTGCAAAGTGTTATTTTTTAAAAGTAAATCAAGGCACAAAAATTAAAAGGTGGTTGATTTGATGTTTGAAAATCAATTCTCCTAAGTCATCAAGATATTACAACCGATGCAAGAAAATCATAGTTGATAGAGGAGTCATCCACTTATATGATAAATCGAAGCTAAAAACTAGATATGTTGTCCCAATTACATCTAGTCTTCATTATACATTAGATGATATTTTTTTCAAGTGTTATTCTTATTCCTATATTATCATCTCCTTTGCAACACATTGTTGATCTGAGTGATGAGAAATAGGATAAAATAACTCACGAACACAATGGTAGTAAGTTCTCTGAAATTCCTTCTTCTAGACTCTCAATTGCTATGTGGGACTAATTATTTTGCATGGAAGACCAAGCTTAAAACTCAACTTGAGTTTGAGGAAGTATGGAATGTGGTCAATGGCACCACAACATGACATCCAAGTGATGTTGATGAGTAGAAGAAATTTGATCAAGCCGATAGGAAGGCTAAATTGATCATCATGTTCAATGTGTCTGATGAAGTTCAACCCTTTATCTGAACCTTGTCCACAGCTAAAGATGCATGGGAAAAGCTATATATGGTATATGAGGTGAAGAATTAGAATCAAATTTTGAATTTGCAGAGTCAACTACACAACCTGAAGATGAAGAATGGAGAATAATTAGAATCCTTTCTCAAAAGGATTGTTGAGTTGAGAGCTTCACTACAAGCATTAGGAGAAATAGTTGATGATGTTGTCCTAGTGCCCATTGTCTTGCGAGCACTGCCATCTAGATTCAAAGTCTTTGGACAACTTTGAATGTCACAAAACAAACACCCAATTTTGAGAAACTTGTGAACCTACTTCCGAAAGAGGGGTCTTTAAGACAAGATCATGGTGAGGATGATCATACAATGACTGCACGTCATAAAGGCAAGAATCCTATAAAGCAATTTGGTGTACCTCCCAAATCTAGTGATTCATCTAGATCTTAGAAAAATGTCCAATTTGTGAAAGGATTGGACATGATGTGAAAAAATATTGGTATAAATCCTTGGTCAAAGGATCATCCAATAATAAATCACATCCAAAGAAGTCATTTCAAAAGTGATAATAAACAATGGGAGCAGAAGAACAAGTAGAAGCAACAAGGCAATGTTGTTGAAGAAGAAGTCTCTCCAAAAGAGGAATACATGTTTTCAACCCACACTTTAGAAGATAGTTCACAATCAACCTCAATTTGGTATGTGGACTTAGGTGCTACAAAGCACATGACTGGGAAAAAGGAGTGGTTTCTCACATTGAAAACCCATCATGGTAAAATCTCTCTTGGAGATGATGCCACTTATGACATCCAAGGTATTGGTGATATCTCATTGTAGTTTGGAATTCATCATTGCAAAATCACTAAATCTTTGTATGTGCCAAGACTAACCAAAAATATCCTATCTATTAATCAATTTCTTGATCACAACCTAAAAATTGAATTTGATAAAAACTAGGATAAAAAGGTATGTCTCATCTGAGATAAGTCTAAAAGTTCAAAGATTGTTGCAAGTGCTACAAAAATTGGTCAAATGTTTAGGCTTGATACAATTTCCAATAATAAAGCCTTAGTGACTAAGGATAATGATCTTGATATGCTATGGCATTGTAGATTTGGTCATTTAAGCACTAGTTACTTGCTAACACTTAGTAAGAAAAGAATGGTCAAGGGGATTCCCTCACTTGAGAAGTCGAGTGCTATTTGTTCTAGTTGAATTGTTGGACAACAACATAGAGTGCCCTTCTATCCTAGTGAGCATTGTGCAATCCAACCTTTGTAGCTAGTGCATACCAATTTGTGTGGGCCCATGACACATAGTCACAATGGTTTCAGATATTTTCAGCTTTTTGTTGATGATCGTGCACAAGAAAAATGAGGGTATATTGCTTGCAACATAAAGATGAAGCATTTTCCTAATTCCAATATTTTTTCACTCTTGTGGAGAAAGATACAAATCATCGAATTTATGTTCTTCACTTAGATCAAGGGGGGAATACACCAACATTGAATTCTCCACCTATTTGAAGGCAAATGGAATTTGGCGTTAACTGATTGCAACATACACACCTCAACAAAATATATTTGTTGAACGAAGAAATAACATCATCATGAAGATGGTTCGTAGCATGTTAAAGGATTCTCACTTGGGACATGCTTATTGGGATGAAGCTTTCCATACAGTAGTTTATCTTCTGAATCATGTACCAATCAAAGCACTTGATGGAATCACACCAAAAGAAGCATGGACAGGGGTAAAGCCATCTATTTCTCATCTTCATGTATTTGGTTGCACAACATACATGCACATTCCTAAGCAACAAAGAAAGAAGCATGATGAAAGATCCATGAAATTTATTCTTCTTGGTTATAGTAGCGAGTCTAAGGCATACCGTCTTATGTATCCTATCACTAAGAAGATATATATCAACAAAGATGTATTTTTTTATGAGAAGAGTAATTTAAGTTCACCTTCCACATCCTTGCCTACTTCAGATAGTGCTCCTATTTTCAACATGGATAGGAAAATAATGGGGATGTTGAGAATCAAACTAACTCAACACCTACAAATATCACAAGACCTTTTCCTAAGTGGTATATTAGTACCATTTTTTATGCAAAGCTAGATGGAGTCCCATACACTTCCACTTCAGGACCAAGGACTCACAACATGACTTGCAATGAGGTAAATATAGCATTAATGAGTTCAATTGTTGATAATTTTGAACCATCTAATGTTCAAGAAGCACTAGAATCAAAGCCTTGGAAAGAGGCTATAGACACATAGTATCAATACCTAATGAAAAACAAGACTTGGGAGCTTGTTGATCTACCACCTAGTAAGAAAGCCATTGGTTGTAAATGGATATCTAAAACTAAATATAAGATAGATGGTAGTATATACAAATATAAGGCTAGAATTGTAGCTAAGGGTATGCTTAGAAAGAAGGGATTGACTATGAAGAAACATTTGCTCCCACAACAAAGATTAAAACCATTAGAGTGATTTTTGCTTTAGCTACATAATTTGGATGGAAATTATATCAAATTAATTTAAAAAGTGCATTTCTCAATGGAGACCTTAAGGAGGAGGTATAAATGACCTAATTAGAGGGATACATTGCACCTGGTAAAGAAGAAAATGTATGCAAACTTGTTAAGTCCCTATATGGTCTCAAACAAGCTCTAAGAGCTTGGTATATTAAAATTGATGAGTGTTTGTTAAAATATGGTTTTACTAGGCATCCATATGATCCAAATCTCTACCTCAAGGAACAAGGTTGGGATATTGTGATTATTAATGTATATGTTGATGATCTAGTTATCACAAGTAGCTCAAAAGCAATGGTTGAGACAACCAAGATTGATCTCAAGAAGGCATTTGATATGACAAATCTCAGGCTCCTACATTATTGTCTCGACTTAGAGGTATGGAAAAATAATTACCATATTTTTGTATCTCAAAGAAAATATGCCAAGACATTGCTCAAGAAATTCAAAATGATGGATTCTAAATTCATGTCTACACCTATGGAATCAGGATTGCAATTATTATTTTTTGATCCATCTCCTTAGGTGATGCAACTCTTTATCAACAAATGATTGGAGGTTTAATTTACTTGACTTACACTAGACCAAATATTAGTTTTGCTATTAATTATCTCTCAAGATTGATGCAAGAACCAAATATGTGTCATTGGACAACAACAAAATGAGTACTAAGGTATATCCAAGGTACTGTGAATCATGGTTTGGAATATAAAAGGAATGATCATTTCTTCTTGATAGGATATATAGATGCAAATTATGCAAGTTATGTTGATGATAGGAAATCCACATTTGGATTTTTGTTCTTCTTAGATTCAAGACCTATTTCTTAGGTAAGTAAGAAACAATCCATGGTTGCTTGTTCCTCAATAGAAGTAGAATATCGTGCAACAAGTGCAACATTTTGTGAAGCAGTTTGGCTATGTCACATATTAGAAGGATTGGGTTTATCACAATATCAACCTATAGTCCTCTATTGTGAAAATCAAAGTGTTCTCAAGATTGTTCGCAACCTAATATTTCATGAATGAACCAAGCATATTGAAGTTGATTGCCACTTCATACGAGAGCATGTTCAACAAAACAATATTCAACTTCAATTCTACTCTACTCTGGAACAACATGTTGACATCAAGTCACCAAGCCTCTTGCATGTGTGAAGTTTGAATCATTTCAGGATTTTCTTATGAATACTTTAAAAAAATGATGTAATAAGGGGGGAATGTTGGGATATTCCATCATTATCTTCTCGTAGCTAGTTTGTTATTATTTGATAGTATATATAGAAATTTGGTTAGTAATTTGTTGAACCTGTCACTACTAGAAAATACACAAGTTTTATCCTTTCTAAATATGTATAAATTCATTTCATCTACAACAATATGATTTGAACAAGCTTTCAAGCTTCTGACAGGGTGCTGCCACAATAATGGGTTACACTTTCTAGGACATCTTTATTTTTGTTGAAATCACATATTTTTAGAAAATATAATGATTTAAGCCTTAAAAAGGTTCTATTTAAAGGATTTTAATTGAAGATGGTTTGATCAAACCCCCTTAAATCAAACCTCCTTGGATAGAACCACGATAGTTTTAAACCATACCTATAATGGAGTCTCCTCTACACCTATCAAAATGTTGATAAAAAACTATTTTTGATTTACCTTTTGGGGGATCAAATGAATTCATTTAAAATTTATGTTTGTAAGTATGTAGTCCTTATTATAAGCATCCCAAAAAGTATAATTTTAAATATATTTAATTTGATTATTATATTTATTTTTTATTTCTTGTGAATGTAGGTTTTTTACTAAAAATCAAGCTCTCTGTTTTGCACATGTGGAAAAATGGTAGATTACTAAAAAATTCTGAAAAATATCTATTCTCTTGGTATTGATGTCCTTGATCCAACAAAAAAAAATGAATTTTGATACACAAAAAAAAGTTGTGTTATATAGTAAACCTATGTCTAAATTGTAATTGGTTCAACTTCAAAACTTAATTAAGAAAAAAATATTCAATAAAATACTATGAAACCAAATGAAGGAGCTAAATATCATAATTACAAATCTAAATTTAAAAAAATTAGAATTTCATCCTTCATATAAAAAAGTTATGTGTTATACAGTAAACATCACTCTTTAAAAATGGTGTTACTATTAAAAACTAGTTATTGAAGGAGATGAAAAAAGAAATGCAATTTGATTGTAATTTTTTTTAAAAATATATATTTAGAATCTACAGAAAAAATGTCACAAAATACTAGTTTGCATCATCTTTGAATTCCTCGTGATTTAGCAGCTATAGGTGTTCGAAAGTGAAGATTTAGTTAAAAAAAGTTTAGTTCAATGTCAAGTTTGGCCAAAAAGTGTAACCCATTATTGTGGGATCACCCGATATAGGAATCCTGAATGGGTTAGACAAAGCCACCGCCTTCCCAACTTCAATGTAATATCCAAAATTAGTAATGAAATGCATCAATCATTATGATGTAGAGAAAAGGTAAGTAGTTTTGGGTGGGAGGGTCTTCGTTGATCTAGATATAAAATCAAATAGAAACATAGTTAACATTCCATTTTACACAAGAATTGGGAGTATAGATAAAGAATATGTTGAGAAGCAGTTCAATGGTGAGATAGATAAATGTAAAAGGCTTTCCAACATTAAGTGGATGAAGCATCCAAAGAAATATATGTTTAAAATTCCCAACGTATTGTATAGAAGTGACTTTAAATAGGAGACTAGAGATATTGTAACTCTATTAAGTAGAGTTATGGAACTCCTATTTGCCTCAATATTCAATCCATGGATGTATTTCTACATAGAGACAATCCTAGCAAGGAAAATAATGTTTCATTGGATAGAGGTTATTAGGAACAACTTGCATGAGTAGTTGACCACTTTTGAAGTGAATCATAAAGAAACACCTTTATTGGTTTAGAAAGAAGAGGAACATTAGGGACAAAACCAATCCAAATTTTGGTTTATGATTACTATTCCCAATTGGAGTTCAAAGAATCCATGAAGCATTATAGAAGGGTAAATGATGATTCTTCCAAATGGCTAGTGAGGATGATGGGAGGAGACAAATCTAAAGGGTTGTCTATGGAAACCTAAGTTGCTATTGAAAAGCATGGAAGTTGGTTTGTCCAATTCCAGGAATTTACTTATCTTAGAATAAAAGGATTTTCAAATAAAAAATATAAGATACCAAAATATCCTACAAATAAAGTGATAATTTTGAATCTTTCAAGGCAATTGATTGAATCACACAAGTTATTGGAGTCTAAACATATAATAGGGGTAAATTTACCTATTGTCATTGGATGACATGGTTGCTATAACATTAGTTGTACCAGAGCATCTAACAGTGAGTTGCAACTACTTAATTTACAATATTATGATGAATCCCGACCTAACTATGATCCTTATAGGCGAATGGAGAAGTTGGTTTCTTCTTCTCTAAAGCATGTGCCAATCATAGAGAACCTTTGGGAAAATTATGTAGATGATAATGAAGTAAGAAGAACCTAAGATAGAATCACAATCAAGCATATGAAAAAAATAGGTACTCATAAGGCATTAGATCCAATTAAGGATGATGAAGTGGTCTTGCATACTAGCTACAACTTAAACAAGGTTTTCAATGAGTATATTTCAGATCCCATTTGGTTTGAAAAGGAGGTTGTTTCCACCAAAGAACTTACACAACACTTTTTGGGTAGAAAAGTACCATTTGGCTAAATGCATACATTCAATCATTAAAAGCACAAGGATTTTCCCTAACCTTCTTCAGTAGGAATATAGGGAAAAAAGAGAAAGGAAAGGTTAAAAAAGAATGATTTTTTTATGATTTCCTAGTAAAGAAGAAGAAAGTGTAAGAGACAAAAATTATGGAAAATCAAGAGAAGGATCAAGTGATGCAAAAATTCCTTTTATTCCTGGAGTAATAGTCACAATAATTACTAAAGGGATAACTCCCATAGCCCCTCTTCAAGAAAAACGTGTTATGGTACCTATCGTATCTCAAGTTGTCCAAGGGGTCATTCTTGATTCTCTCTCACAAGCATAGGTTACAATACATGTTATAAATCAGTTTGTTCAAGAGCCATCTTATAGAACAAAGACTCAAAAATAGTGAAAGAAAAGCAACTAGTGGTAACATCCATTCCCTCTCATCAAAAACAAAATTTATGTCTCCACCATTAATGTCCAACATAGTCAAAATTGTAAAAGAGCTAGAGGATGTAGAGTTGGCCAAAGGAGAAGTAATTAGTAGGAGGGAAAACTCTCCAGTTTTATAAGAAATAGCACATGAGGAACCTATTGAGCAATAAAAGAGCTTGAAAGTGCTTTATTTGAAACCCAAAAAAAAATTAAAGAGCTTTAATAAGACGTCGTTTCACCTCAACACATTATTCAGGAGGTTAATAAGGAGCCTAACATTAGTTAGTTAGAAATGTCAATAAATATGCAAGAAATTAACTTGCCTAATGCACCAAAGGAGCCTAATGAGTTGAACGAAGAAGGAAATTTTATTGAGGAATTAAGTAAAACCAATAAGGGGATTTATACAAAATTTCAAATGGAACAACCAAATCAATAGGAAGCAAAAGTTCCTTCAGGGTAAGAGGAAATAATGAGATTTTATCATGAGTAGCACATGGATGCATGAAAAGTAGAAAAAAATGAAAGAATTGATCAAATAAAATAACTAGAGAGAATGGAGTGCAAGGAACGAGATCTGAGTGTTAGTTTTAGGATCAGATTTAACAGAAAGTAGAGAATGCAACACATGAACAATAAACACAACACTTTTACCCTGGGAAAACCCTCCTTCTCGAGGGAGAAAAACCCAACAAGAAATATATCTCATATATATTATATAAAAGAGAAGAAATTTGCTTACAATTGGGGCCAAACTCTAGGCCGATCTGAAATAATAAAATACAACACCTCTCCTAGATGTGAATGTACAATTACAATGAATTCTCCTTGATGTCAATCTACCTAAAGTAATATTATGATCTACTGCAAAAGTGCGAACTCCCTCTTGAAGTGTGGATTGTCTTGAGAATGAATTGATTGATGATCAAATAAAATGATCATCACCTTTTATATATACAATGTAAGGTGCCTCTTCACAAGCAAGGAGAATCTTCACAAGGGTCGGCCTTATTCAAGAACCAAGATGAATTTTCATCCTAGGTCGGCCTTATAAATTTAAAATAACATTTATATATAGCAAGTCTGACTTGCCTTGGAATTATTTATTCATCATTTATTATTTAAATTTGAGAGAAAGATATATCCGACCACTATAACATCGACACTCCCTCTTAGCTAGGGAGGTATCTTTCCAGATATCCACGTCATGGAGTCTCTCAACATGACACCCACAATGGCTACACACATTTGTGGAAAATAGTTCATCACAAAGTCTCTCAATGTGATAGCGTCATGGAGTCTCTCAACATGATGTCCACCATGGCTACTCCCATGTATGGAAAGAAACACATGTACAAGTTTTCATCATAGAGTCTCTCAACGTGATGTCGTCATGGAGTCTCTCAACATGACGTCCACCATGGCTACTCCCATGTGTGGAAAAACACAAGTACAAACGGTTCATCACAGAGTCTCTCAACGTGATGTCGTCATGGAGTCTCTCAACATGACATCTCATCTCAGTCTCAGAGATGAACAAGGGTTCACACCTCATATTTATCCATCTCAGATAAATATACACTACAAGTGATTTCACCTCATACTTCTCCATCACAGAGAAATATACACTAACGAGGGATTTCACCTCATACTTCTCTATCACAAAGAAATATACACTAACAAGGGATTTCACCTCATACTCTTCATCAAAGAGAAATATACACTAACAAGGGCTTTCACCTCATACTTCTCTGTCACAGAGAAATATAAACTAACAAGGGCTTTCACCTCATACTTCTTTGTCACAAAGAAATATACACTAACAAGGGCTTTCACCTCATACTTCCCCGTCACAAAGAAATATACACTAACAAGGGATTTCACCTCATACTTCTCTGTCACAAAGAAATATACATTACATAAATATTCATGATGATGTGACTCCCTCTGAAGCTCCAAGTACTTGCATCAACCTCCTAACCTCCTTGTCCAAGGTTGCCTCTGTTGGTTTGTCAAACTCCCTCTAAATGTTATTTCCTCCTCTTCGAAGAAACTAATCACAATCTGTATAGGTTCTTCCTCTTCAAGAGATGTCTCCAATTATGTTTATCTCTTCAACCTGAATGAATTCCTCACAGTATGCCTCAAGCTCTTCCTCCCTTGAATTCCTTAGGCAATCTCTCATCATCCTTTTAGAGTATCAAAAATTTCTTTAGTTGTCTTCAACTTAGAGATGATCGGTACTAGGTGATCCATCACAGAGTCTATAATGATCTTTCTAGCCTTCGTGCCATTTTTCTTCCACAAAATCAAGATCATTCTCCTCTAATGTAATAAGTACCCTAGGTTTCCAAGAGTTGAAGTTCCTGGCTCCATCAAGTCTATCTTCTACCTTGACACCAGTCACTATATTCTTTTTCCACACAAAATTCACTTTCAAAGATCTACCCTAAGGTCTAAAATAATTGACTTAATTGCTTAACAAATCTGATCAAATCTTTTCTTAGACCCACTCTAATACCATGTTAGTTTTATAATCAGATTTAATAGAAAGTAGAGAATGCAACACATGAACAATAAACACAACACTTTTAGCCTAGGATAGCCCTCCTCGAGGGAGAAAAACCCAACAAGAATTATATCTCATATATATTATATAAAAGAGCATAAATCTACTTACAATTGGGGCCAAACTCTAGGCCGATTTGAAATAATAAAACACAAAACCTCTCCTAGATGTGAATGTACAATTACAATGAATTCTGCTTGATGTCAATCTGCCTGAAGCAATATTATGATATGCTGCAAAAGTGTGAACTCCCTCTTGAAGTGTGAATTGTCTTGAGAATGAATTGGTTGATGATCAAATGAAATGATCATCACCTTCTATATATACAATGTAAGGTGCCTCTTCACAAGCAAGGTGAATCTTCACAAGGTCCGACCTTATTCAAGAACCAAGGTGACTTTTCATCTTGGGTCGTCCTTATAAATTTAAAATAATATTTATATATAGCAAGTCCAACTTGCATTGGAATTATTTATTCATCATTTATTATATAAATTTGAGAGAAAGATATCTCCTGCCGCTATAACATCAACACTGAGCCCACTACTCTAGCATGATTAGAGGCTAAGATAAAAAAGAAAGATCAAATACACATTGTTTCTATTGATTTAAAAATAAATACATAAATAAAATTGAAACACCTAAGACAAAAGGAAGGATAGGGTCCTATCATCAATTACAAGGGATGCTTCAAGGTCAAGAATAGCACAAGTTGCTACTACTCCCACTATGTCAAAAGATGGGCATGAAATGACTCCTAGTGAATATCATATATCAACTACTAATCTTGGATATTTGATAAGGGAGTAGGAAGTTACAAAGTTAAAAGCTAATGTTGATGCCACCATTTCTAGATTACAAAGGGATAAGAAAAATAAGCAAGAGATCAAGAGGAAAATTTCTAAAGTTCAAAGATATCTAAAGCAATTAACTAACCCTCTACAGTCTACTAAAGAATCCCCACAACTCCAATTCTTCTCTCCTGGGAGCAAGCCTCTTCCTCAGATAAAATGAAGAATATCAGTGCAATGACAAAAGAGTGGACATGAAGAAAGTGAAACTAAAAGGTGAAGAAATTCTCAAGTGTGAATTAGAGAAATGTGAAGAGGCAACCAATTGGGATGACAAGATGACCAAGTTGATAAAAGATTGCAAAGAAATATTGGAGTAAAATGAGATAGAGTAAGGTCCAAATTATTGGCAATAGAAACCTTAAGTGACCAACTAATCTTAAGAGAAAATATTCTAATAAATGATGCAAATCCCACACATTAGAAAATGGATAGAATAGTTAAAGTGGGAAGAGCAGTTGATCAAGGAATGTATTAAAAAATGAAGGAATCACAAGAATTAATAATACACCTAAAGTTTAAGGAGTTGATTGTTATTGAAAAGTTAATGAGATTATGGTTTAACCCTAACGATGTTCAAATTAGAAGAAATAATATTAGAAAAATTCAAAAATATTTTCAACGACACTCTTGATGGAAAAGTTGAGAACTTTGGCAAAGAAGTAATGAGCTAGATTATGGAGGCTATGAACTTGATGAATAAATATCAAAAGAAGCCAAGAATAAGAAATGTAGGATATGTTTGAATTTTAGTTACCAATAGGACTTATAGATATAGATTGAAATTTATGCAAGATTAGAACCCATTTGAGATGAATAAGGCTTTGATTGCATTGAAAGACTACATGAGAAGAGAAGCCATAAAAGATGGAAAAATCACTATTAAAATTGATAGTGAAGGAGAAAAAAGACTCCAGTACTAGTATTTTGTTCTTTTGTGGGGTTTTAGTCTTCATCTAATGTTTGTGCAGTTTTAGTATCAAAATTCCCTTGTGATTTTTGCCAAATACTTGTGGAAATTTAGCTCTCATTAGGTATTTGTAAAGTATTTGCATTGAAGGAGCTATTTTGCTAGTTGCCACCTAAAGATGCCAATGCCTTTGGAATATTTCCCTCATTCTTTGAATACTGGTCATATATTTTTGATATGTGATCTTAGCATTTGGTTTGTAACAAACTTTGGTGCCTTACCTCTATAGAAAGGCAATCACTCCTCTAGATTTGTAATTAGAAATCGTTGATAACAATGTGGATAATAAAGAAGAATTGTCATTGTTATTCTTCCTTCATGTTTTATATTCACTTAGGTCAGTGAATAATGTTCATGTATACTTGTAAGTTTTGTAATTGCAATATCAATCAACTCATCTACATTGTGAAATCTCAAATAACTTGTAAATATTTTCAATTCTATGAAATCCCATGACATTGTGTCATTGTTTGGGTATGCATTTAATCTCTTTCATAAATTTGAATTTTACCTTTGAAGTTTGCACATGTTTATATATAGTTGTGAATAATTCTGACCGAATATGAATTGGTTATGATATTTAGTTACAAATTTCTTGTGTATATGTGCAATATTACTAAAAATTAGATTCCTAACCCTCTCTTTCTCCCTTTCCTTTTCATTTTCTTTATTTCTTTCTAATTTGATTGCAACGTAATCCTTTCAAATATTTTGAAATAATATTTGATCATCATGCTAAGGATACAATTATGTTCAAGTCTTTGTGATTTTTTCATAAATTGATCCTAATTTTAGACTCACAAATCATAAATTCCCTTTATTAAATAATATACAATAAACCTTTCAGCAATCTTATGTGTCAAGACTTGACAATCAAAGCCTTGGGATAATAAATTCTACTTCTAGAGTGCGATTATCTTTCAAGAGAGGTAAAGTTTGTTGTGAATTTATCTAAGTTGATTGTGACTGAAAAATGTGTCAATAGGTTTATGCTATCATATTTCCTCCATATGACTAGGATGATATTCTCCATGCTAGGGCAAGAGATTGGATATGTTTCCAAATAATACATTGATTCTTGCTTTGGAGGGTGAGGTTTTTTACTTGAAAGCCTTTTCCCCATGTTTATCAATGTCTCTTCTCTTTTGTCTATGCATTTTTTTCTTCTCTCACAAGTTCTTAAAGTGTTATTTTACATTTTTTTATGTTGCTAATTTTTTTTATAGATATGAGATTTGTATTTCTTTCCTCTAAGGGTTATTGTGCTAAATGAATTTGCATCTTAATTTTCTTTATGGATATAATTTGTTTACATATTATAATTATAATATGTGAGGTGCATATTGTGTATTTCCCAAGACAACATGCATCAAACCTATTAGGATAAGTGCAAATTTGTGTACCTAAAGTCAAGGATTAGAATTGTCCATATGGGGATTGTTAATGCCTTCACATGTGAAAACATGTGAGCACATAAAGGACTTCCCGAAAACACTTCAATGCTTTAGGTATAACAAGATCTAATAATTGACATAAGGAAATATCTTTAAATGCATTTAATTTAAAGATAGTTGATTGATGAACCATCCACTAACACATTTGAATACCCTATAATGTGTATTTGATAAAATAAATACATTCTATCTCAACCAAAAATGTTGTTTCATGATATAAAATATCTCTAAGGGCCAGAGTCCTCTCCAAAATAAGGCATCATGTAGGAAATTATAAAAAATGGAGGCACCATAGGTACTTGGTGGACTTGAACCCACTTCTTGAAAAATCACTAGGGTTACTTAGATATCTAGAGGTTGCATGAAGGACTAATGGTCTATGTGTACTTGTGCACACACACTATTTGTTGCACATGATGCAATATTATTTGTGTATGTTCCACCCTAGGTCCTATTAACTTTGGTGCATTACACATAGTGGCACAATATTTCCTTACGAGTTCATAATATCCCAAAATATATCTATCCTACTATATGCCAAAGTCAATTTTTGAGAAATTGTTTGATGTGATGATACCCTCATGAGTAGACTCAACAGAGTCCTCATTTCTTGCAATGATCCTATAGATCTCCTCTAGATCATTTTCCTTGATTCAGATAGATTCCATTTATTTGGATCCTTGCACAAGGTCTAAAGGAACAAAGACTCTCTTTTCACCATTTTAAAGTTCATCACTCTTTTTTTGAAATGCATATTTGTGCCTACATGGAAAAAGAGGGGCACCCACATAGTTTAGGATTGCACTAAGCCTAGACCATCTCAATAACATCAAAATAAATGCAAAAGGTCACCCCCTCTATACTAACCTTGACATCATGTAGAATACCCAAGGGGTGCTCTCAAGTATTTTCGATCATATACAGCACATGCGGTGATGGGTATAGTGTGGAATCACTCATGTTCATCCATGTTTTCTCAATCAATACATTAACCTTTAATATTTTTCAAATAATAACATCATAGAATAAGAAACATTTCATCTTCAAAGTTAAAAAAGTTCAATGTCATAACCAAAATCATTCATGCTCACAAATTTATGTAGCTAATCAATTTTCTTGTAGTATGTGTTTCCTTGCAACCTCCACAAGGAGAATTTTCTAACAAAATATTGTGTTGTGTTTCCTCAAAAAATCCCTAAACATTTGTGTAACTTGACACAACTTAAATGTTGTTGCACAAGACCCATCTAAATTATGAAGTCTTCTATTTAGTGTCACCATTCTCCTTGGGTGCACTATTGGCTAAACCTTGTTTTTGTTTGTCCTGTGTGACAATCCACCCTAGTTTATGACTTCAACCCTTGTGTCACTCTTTGTGAGAATTTACACTAGTAATTTTTTTGATGCAAACTATAGCAACATAGATTCTCCTTAATGAATCATATGTTTTTCCTTCTTCCCTATTTCCTAGTGGTGATGCAAAGTATGAGATTATTTTTTATTATGGTTGGCATCATAGTAACCTCCCATCAAGTATATGGGGAACCTATATGTTGAGTGACCTAGCTTACCATAATTGTAACAATATATACCTCTACCTCCACCTCCTTGGCATCCACCACCACATTCTTGCCAATGCAATGTATGTTTCTATGGTGATGGTTGAGGTTTTGTAAATATATTAAGAACCTACTTGCCCTTAGAATAACACAACACTTGTACAACCTTGCAAGTTCCAATATCATGTGTGGTATTTCTACAAAATTCACACCACCAATGTATAGTTGATTGTGTCATGACACTCATGGAAAACAATGTAGCTAGGAATGCACATAAGTGAAGGAAGTTAGGCCATACTAATAGGTTGGGATCTCATAGTTGGATATTCAATTGTCATATGCCCCTCACCATGTTGATTTATGCACCATAATTCATATATGGTCTTTGTGGCACCTACAAGTTGTTTGATTCGTGCAGGCATATGAATCATCTTCTCCTCTAGGCACATGGTCAACCCAAATTTTTGGGATTCTCCCAAAGCCTCTAGATGTAAGGCATGTTACAAGACATCCTTTTGACTAGCCATAATGCATTGAACTAGCTCACATTGGATATGTTGTATTAACTCACCAATAAATCATTCCTTTTATATTATAGGGCCAATATTCCATGTTATCTTGGACATTAGCTACTTGAAATGTTTATAATATTTCTATAAGTTATTTCCTTATAGTTACTTGAACTATTTTAAAGTTATGATATTCTAGTGTGCTAACTCTAGATAGTTAAATTCAACAAGAAATTGATCTTCACATTAGCAATATCAACTTAGGTGCTAGTAGGATTGTATTAAGAATACCAATCCTATGTATAGACACTAAGTGTGGTAGTGAGCAATTTAATCTTCTTTATTACCATCCAACATGTTCTTGTTAGGCTAAGAAATCTTCAATATCTTCCAATATCTTGCAACATCCTCATCCTTGATAAATACCCTCACTATGGTCAATGTTGGCTCATAATTCACCATAATCTTTTTGCATCATTACAATCCTATTCATATCCTCCTACTCAACAAGTATTCTTTCCTTCCATTCTTATTAGATCACTTATGCAATCAAGGTATCCCAATGCATCTAGTGGCTAAATATGTAAATCCTTTAAACTCTCCTATAATTTTATCAAATGCACAACTAATTAACCTATCTAATTTCTACTTCGTCCAAACTATTTGCTCGAATTTTTTTATGTAGTTCTCCATAACTATCACATCACTAAACACAAATTCTAATCGAAAAAAATTGTTTGGGGACATGATTGCCAATTAAAATAAGGTCCATCCCTAGTATTGTGCACATATTCTACCTCAATAGTTATCATTTTAGACTCATAAACTAGTGTTCCATCCAAAAGATTATCGATTCTAAACCATGCATGACTAAAAAAATCTATACTCATCTTATATTCTTGCCTAGAGTTGTTGGCATCCATGTTTATGCCTAACCAAACTTGATGATGAATTATTGCCTCCACAACCATGAACCCTAATACTAGTGGTGCCTACTTTAAACTTAGGTCCTTGATGCATTTATCAACAAGCGATATCTTGAACCAAAATGAAAGTTTCTTCAAGAGTTTACATCGAATTAAAATTAGAGATTTGTGCAATACTTTACCTATATAATTGTATGTTTTGATAATGAACTAAAAGCATAGTTGTCAATGGTGCCCTTGACAAAAGCTTCCATAACATGCATCCACACAATATCCAACCATTGAAGTCATGTAATGTTCTTTATCATCCACTTTGTTTCGTCCATACTACCACAAATGTTCTAATAACTCTATCCACAAAACTCTTCATAAAAGGATCAAACAACTTGCCCTCACACCATTGCCTCAAGTGCATGTCTGAAGTGCTTCTGCATGGATAAACTCTTAGACCTTCACAATAAATCACATATGAACATCCAAGCATCTCAATATCAAAAAGCTCAAGTTTTAAGAGGGATCTTTTAAAATACTAAGTTTATTTAAACAGAAAACATTTTATGAAGGATTGATCTTAAAAAAACATCATAAACTATAATGCAAACTAGGAAAGCCCGTGAGTATTTAGGTCAATAGCAGAGGAAATACCACTAAATTCCCTTAAAAAATACCACTAAATTCCCTTCAAAAATATCAAAGTGGACCCATCTACTTTACAATTTATCGAGTACAGTTTAGGATAAGAGGAGAGAAGATAGTACTAAAAACACTTTAAAAATATCAATATGGACCCGGTCCAACATCTCCATTCATATTACATTGAAAGATCCACCGAACTCTTAGCAGAATAGATGGGAGATTACATTGTCTCTTTCTCAAATTGATTTTTATTTCAGAGTTTTGAGACTGAAATATCAGAAAGGATAAAGACTAAGAGCTGCATTGTCATTATAGGAGGGTTCATTCTTGAGGTATATATAAACATGAGGATGATCCACATCTAAGTAAATCTCTGCAGTGTCCAGTGCAGGGCAAACAGGGTTATCTATACAGAGCTCAGCACCTCCAAATACATAGGCCAACCCTCCCACTTGGGCAGCTGCTGTTCTAAACCTTGCTGTTGGTATCATAGCCTTCTCTACCCATGTTTGGTCTGATACATAGTATACCTGCCCACAGTTTCAAATGCTTTATTTTCTAATAAAAATGAGGAAAATCCATTGCTTTCTCTAAGAAAAAATGAGTATTACCCACCCATACCTCATTGACATGCTTTGGATATTTAAAATCACTCTGATTTTTGTAATGACCTTCTCCACCAATGAGCATAATTTTGTCTCCTGGAAGCAAAGCTATTCCCTGTTTGAAATATAAAGCAGCCATGTTTATAAGTAATTCTACTTAATAAAATTGGGGGTCATTCACAAGGAGATATACTATTGACTACAAAGGATATCACTGAGTGTGATCCAAAACGTCAATCTAAAAAATACACAGTTGAATCCAAAAACTTGCTCTAATTTACAAAAGGGAAGATAGAGTGTGGAATTCTGTTCAAGATTTAAATACCATGTAGACAGCTTAGACAGTGTAAGATGTGATTATTAAGAAACAATGTTTATTAAACCTTCCAGCTGAAATAACAGTAGTAAATTATTAAAGTTTTAAGACTTTCCCAGGTGATATTTGGGATTCTAGCTGTTTTCTATTCTTTTTCATTTCTAACATTTGAGATTGAACTTATATATCTCTCTTCAAAGATTTTTAGGATGATGAATGATTTATCTAGAGGCTGCTTCAACCTTCTTTCAATTCAAAATCAGGTGGAAGCTATCTTAAAAACTTCCACTTTTTTCCTTGCATCCTGAACCTCAAGAATATCTATCAACAAGCTAGATGAAAGAGTACATAATCTGGCATGAAGATACATGTTTGATACCTAATTCAAAATGACTGTTAGCATTCAATCCACTCTAATTTAAAAAAAAATTCAAAGCCTTTTTAACTATTTAATTCATGTTTTGATGCATTTCAAATATTCCACATTATCAATCCGGTCCAAGGAAAGCTAAAAGTTAATATCTGTGCCATTATAAGGAAAAGTTTAGAAATAGGTCAAGAGAAAATTTACTGCATCTCCACGCGGGGTAAGCAGATCAGGTTGAGATGTCCACTTCATAACCTTAGGATTGTAGGACTCCATTTTACTAGAAAATGAATCGTTTGGATTGGCAGAATTCTGCACACACAATTCAATCTTATTTCGTCAGTCACCTCTGCATAACATAGTAAAAGATACATTTGTGAATTATGTCCTATTTTAGTTATTTGCAGACAAAACCATATGCACATTAATTCTTTTATCTTCCTGAGGTCAATCAACATCTTGTAATAGGGTCTCAAAGAATGAAAAGAGTACTGCCTCACTTTTAAGAAATATAAATGACACGGAATGCATTCAATACTGTTTTTTATGATCAATTTCCATACTATCATATTTAATATTGCTAAAAATACAGGCACCGCACAGAAGGTGTGGTCTAATGACAAGTTGCCATTAAAAACCCTCTAATGATGCGGACTGAAGCCTCATAGAGAAGTAAAGAAAGATAAGTAAATTCCTAAAATAAAGGGTAATAATGGAATGATATGGAACCAGTCTGTTCTGAACATATTTCACTAAGTAATGGCATTTCAATTTTGTTGTTTCTGGATTTTGATTGTGTATAAGTTTTTGCATCAACTTTTTGGATCACACTCCGTGATCCATCATTAGGATGAATCTCCTTGAGCTCTTTATCATCCTGATGATGGATCACAGAATCTGATCCGAAATGTTGATGCAAAAATTTACACACAATCAAAATCCAGAAACAGCAAAATTGAAAATAATTTAGTTAGTCACAAACATGAGAACAGAACTCTGAAATAAGAGAATTTTAGATGAAACATATTCCTTTTAATTTTTCAATAAATTTATATAATTTTTTAATTTTAATTATTTAACAAAATTTAATTTACAAAATTTAAATGAGTTTATCTAGTCAAGGGGTCTTTGGTCTATTAGTGAAGTTTGAATGGTTCTGAATGAGCCCACTAAAGATCAAGTCATCCTTGAGAACATAAAAGATGAGACTAGATCATCATGATGGTTTCGCGTCTATAGCAGGGGGGAAAATATGAATGGAAGGATATCTTGAGAGAGAACTCGGAGCTTGCAAAATCCAAACCACTGTTTCACTAACCAAATTCAGCAATTTTGAAGATGATTAATAATCAATCCTGGCAGGTTGATAATGTTAGAATGAAGAAATAACATCAGTTGACCAGAGTTATCCTCTAAACACTAGAAAACATGAATCTGAATGATTGCTTACATTATAGTACCCTCCAAGGACATAAATTTCCCCAGCAGCAGCAACACACATAAGATCTCCTCTAGCAGTTGGCATTTTGGGAAGACCTGTCCATTCATTTTGTTCGGGGTCATAAACTTCAGCCACATCCAAATACGAGTAATCTTGTCCATAGCCTCCAATCATGTATACCTATCGGCATCAAATAGGCACAGGGTTCAACATTCCAAGTGGCCTACTGAAATTATACCTTTTCAAAGCAGAATCTTCATAACATTTAGGATTCTGGTTTTTGTTTAATTCCAAACTTTATTATTCACAACAATGGAGGGTGTAATTTTTATAGAATTGGAAAGGTATTACCTTCCCATCCAAGGAATCTGCGCATGTATCACTGTGATATTCAAGTGAATCCTTCCCTTTTGACCATGTGTCTTTCTGAATGTCATAGATGAGCGTAGATTTAGTCAAGGCCTCATTTGCATCTACAGTACTATTTCTTCCTCCAACAACATAGATTTTGTCTGTCATAAAATCAATAAGCTTCTTAAAATAATAAACAAGAACATGTCTCCTGGAAAGGAAAATGGTGTATTTATTATTGGAATTCACCATTCAACAAAGCTGCTCCAAATCTGTATCGAGGTTCAGGCATGGGAGCTTTCTTTGTGTAGTTATGGAAGACTGCATCATACATCCATACTTCAATTGTTATGCTCCCATTGGCATTGGCTCCACCAATGATGAATACATTCTCCTCATTGTAACCAACTGCAGCATGGTCTGTCAATTTGCCTGTAAAATAGAGAACAAAACATAAAGCTCTGTAATACAAAAGATATGCACCACAAGAAGGATTTAGAAAGTCCATACTCTAAATTTCCTTTAAGGATTTAGAAAGCCTATACTCTAAATTTTCTCTAAGGATTTAGAAAGTCCATACTCTAAATTTCCTCTATTGAATTTAGTCAGACGTTTCAACCTAAGAGCTCATTGCTCCCATACCAGACAACTAAAAATTCTTTGTGAATGATATAAATCCTAGAGTAAGCCCTGTTTGTATTACTTCCTAAATTATACCTGGTAAAGCCTGTCTTGTGGACCAGAATCCACTGCCCCTGAACAAACTCCCTCCATAGTTAAGCCCCTCAATGTTCCTATCCCCAGAGCCTGTAGCAAAAGCAACCTTAGGATCTTTAATAATCCCAGCCCTCTGCCTGAGATTCTTAATGGAAGTGTGCTGAGAGGCTCCTACTGCAATGAGAGCAATGAAAATGGCCAGAACAACAACGGAAAGCACTGTAACAGCAATTGTGAAGCGGTGAAGAGAGCGCTTCAGGCTTCGAACTTCCCCATGCAAATACCCAACTGAATCACCTTCCATATTTGTGTTCCCCAAATTTTTCTCTATATACATGTTCAGGAATTATCTTCTTTAATGAAGTTGATTTGTTATAAGCAAGAAAGATCAGGAAGCAATCTTTGACTTATAATTTGTTAGGATTCAATGAGAATGGAGGAGGGTGGTCTGTGACAAGTTTGTTATGTTGTGTTTGATTTTATTGAAGTATGCTTGAATCGCTCGTCCTCCGGGACACACTCAAATTGAATGATGAAGCTGACTTTTACTTTGTTGGCGATGCGTCATAAGTTTGTGGGAGCGGCTTTTGCATCAGCCGATGAGATTGGGGGCGGACTTTTCATGCAGAATATTTACATGATTTTTCTAATTTTTAAAAAATTAAGTTGTACTAATCCGTAGGGCTCAGAAAAATCAGGGAAAGCCCTCTGTGGGATCATTACATTAGTCATCCATACTATATTATTTTTTAAAAATATGAGTAGAGTTTCTGCAATTCATTAAATTATATGATTTGCATTCGAACTGCTATAAGTTGACTAAAACTATCATTAAATCTTAAAAATCATATCGGATTTGAGGTCATGTAATGTAATGTGTACGTTTTTTAATAAAGAGATTATATATTAAAAATATTAGTTAGAATGTATAGGTAATATTTTTTTAAAATATGAATAACATGGGATCATGTTCTAAAGTTATATTAGTAAAGTTGAGAAATAACATAAACATGTAATTTCTTGATAAAAATAAATAAACACATAAACAATAACTACAGGTTCTTTAAAGGAAAACATTGGGCAAGTCACCAATTCAACAAAAATAAAAAGAGACTATTACATTTATGCAACAAAGGCATCTCCAATGTTGAGGTGTAGGGAGTGAGAGCAAGTCTTGCCCGTCAGGGTCACCTTGCCTTCCACCTAGCAAATCCTTGCCATCATCCATGGGTTCCTGGTCAATAAGGAAAATATTTTTTCCTTCTTCAAAATCACTCTACAACTAATGTTGGTGTAATATTGTATTCTTTAGATATGTTTTTTCTTAAGTATGATATTGCACCTATTTATTAATTTTACACATATTATCCTTCTTTTATGATATTCTATTTTTTCTTTACCCTTTTGGGTTTGGAAACTTAGACAGCTAACCTTGTTTTTTAGTTTCTTGTCTTTTCCTCATCTTTGTCAAATTTGAAAACTATAAGGCTATGTGTTATAGCTCTTTCCTTGCATTCATAACATATTGATCAATGCAAACGCGAGCCTTTATTTATGTTAGTTTGCTCACTATAGATTTGTGCCTCTTGACTATTTGAATGTCTCTCATAACTAACTTTGATGTTTTTTTGATCTTTGATCATTTG